>JAJLWZ010000073.1:0-38780 GCA_030571035.1 Yamadazyma buinensis
GTTATTGTTATTGTTTTAGTTTGTTTTGACGAGAGTGTCATTCTGACACTCGACTATATTAGATACTTGTACCCCTTCTTTTATAGTTCTCCAATATATATTACTTTTAATTGACTGTTACTAAATTAAATATACTCTTTTGCGAGCCAAACCATTGTACTCTGTAATATTACTTGTAAGAAGCAATTTTACAACAAAAACATATAAGTGGTTTCGTGGTCTAGTAGGTTATGGCATTTGCTTAACACGCAAAACGTCCCCAGTTCGATCCTGGGCGAAATCATTTATTCTTTTTTTTATATTTTTTCAATATACTTCACTCATAAGTTATGTTTTAAGTTATTTTAGAGAATTTGATGTTATTTTTATGGTTAAAGTATACTGTACCTTATACACACTGTACCTTTGAAAAAAATTTTTTTTTTCTTTCCCTCAGTTTTTTTAATTTTAGTTGTGGTATTGAAGTAGTTTAATTTTGTGGGATTTTTTGGTGTTTGGTGTGTAGGTATGTAGGTAAGATCATATATGGATTAATTTGGTCAAGGGGATTAGAAGATTTGAATGGTTTCAAACTATTGTCAACTTTTTTTTTTTTTCATTTTTTTGGTATTTACCTTATGCTATGCTATGTTCTCTTAAATTTACTTACACTTGAAAATTGAGATTGAAACTGGGGAATACATTTCCAAGTGGATAGAAGTGATTGAAAATGGTTATAAATGTTTTATGAGTTGGTTATAGTCAAAGCTGAAGTTTTGAAATGTAAATAAATACAATTTTAAAACATCTCTAATTTTAAAATTTAATTATTCTTCGTACTATACAAGAACTGTATTTTTGAAGTACTTTAGTTAAATAAGTTTATTAATCATATTTCCAAAAATTAAATCTTTTAATACCACCCCACCATAAATTGTTCTAAATTCTTTCATATTTTTATTTTACAATGAATGAACCCACAAATTTACTTAATCTAATTACTAATTAATTAATCCACTTATTTTGAATTCTAAATTACCAAAATTTAAATATTACATGATTCCATAGAAGTTTCAATTCCCAATTAAAGATTCAACTAATTCAAAAAGGTTTTAATTATGTACAGTATGTTTATTTAAAAGATTTTTACGTATGGTGATATATTTATGAGCCGCATTTTATGAGATGAGGTATTACAAAATCTAATAAATACCATATTACCCTAACCTAAACGTCTTACCAATTCATACAAACTCATCATACCCCAAAAATCCACATCCTATCATCTAAAATCCCAAAAAAAAAGCACCAAAAATAACACTAAAAATCAATTAAAAAGTATCCAATCACGTGACACAATCCCGAAAGTTTTATATTTTGACACCTTGCAGAAGAAACCAAAGAGGTTTCGTGGTCTAGTAGGTTATGGCATTTGCTTAACACGCAAAACGTCCCCAGTTCGATCCTGGGCGAAATCATCTTTTTCTTTTCTTTTTTTTTCATATCTTTAATTAATTAAAACATGTTATTAACTTAATTAACTTGTTTCAAATGATTTTTTTTTTTTCAGTTTGTTTAGTATGGGAGAGAATTTAACAAAAAAAATTTTTCACTAATTCTCATTCTCTATTTTACTTATTTTTGAATGATTTGTTAAAGTTAGAACGTATTTATGGGGGTGTTACATCCAATTACTACTATATAAACTTACATCTCGGAACCACTAAGTTTCCAGCCCTCTAATTTTTAAAATTACTGAATCTACATACTTTAAAAAACCTTACGGTTATTAAAAAAAGTCTCATTTTTTAATGATTCCTACACCAATAATATTCAAAAATATAAAATTCATAAGTAAAAATGGGTGTATGTTATGCACCAACGCTTCCAAGATTTTACAATCATCAATCACGTCAAATAATATAGTACCTGACCTACCTAATTTAAAAAATCTTGAATTACCAAATGTTGAAATCATCGATATTATGGACCCTCAAAATTCAGAATGGTACGATAAGTATTGTTATGATGTACCAGTTTTACATGTCGATATTGGGGAAGGTAAACCTGGTGTCTTGGAGGAGTTGAAGGATGGGAGAAGAGGGGTGGTGGATTATAGAGATGGGACGATTAAGTTCATGCATTATTTTTATAAGGATAAGTTAATTCGTGCTTTTAAATTGATTCCATCTAAACAACAAGATTTGAAATGATTTATTTTTTGAAGTCTTGAAGTTTTGAAGTTTTGAAGTTTTGAAATTTTAGAAGGTGGGTGGTAAGAGATTTGTAAGTTTGGGTAAGGTTGATTAATTTGGTGGGTTAGGTTGGAGACTTCTATTTGGGAATGATTTTCTTGTTTTTATTTTTGTTTTTATTCTTGTTTATAGTTTTGGGTTTAGAAAAGTGGTTTTATTTTCATTCACCTTGATTCCCTTAATTTCATTCAATTAATTCTACTTTATACTTTAAATGATTAACGATTAACTTCTTCCCCTCTTGAAGATCTACCTCTTGGACGCTTTACACCCTTTGAACCTTTATATCCCAACCTTCCCCACCTTCCCAACCTTCCCAACATCCCATCACATTTATAAACCCCATATTCACTCACCTTCCAACCACTATTACCATTAGTATAAATTCACAAACCAAAGCTGCAAAAAAAAAAAAAAAAAAAAAAATAAAATTCTCACAAGCTTCCCCCAACTTTAAGGATCAACGAAACCAAAAAAACACGAAATTAATGAGTGAAAGTAAAGAAACAGTAGTAATCACTGGATGTTCATCCGGGATCGGCCATGGTATCTCCATCGAGTTCGCTAAACGTGGGTACCAAGTGATCGCTTGTTCACGTCGTTTAGAACCAATGAAAGACTTAGAACCTTACGGGATCAGGATCTTCCCTCTAGACGTGACATCCAACGACGATATCGCCAAATTAAAGAAACTTATCCAGGATGAGTACCAGGGGGAAGTCAAGTACTTGTATAACAATGCTGGTCAACCATGTACGTTCCCTGCGATTGATGTCCTGGATGATGAATTCAAACAATGTTTTGAAGTGAATGTATTTGGATGTATTCGTATGACAAGGGAGTTGATCCCATTTTTAATTAAGACCAAGGGAACAATTGGTTTCACTGGGAGTGTTAGTGGACTTTTACCATTCCCATTCTCATCAATTTATTCATCTACTAAAGCTGCGATTCATTCATATGCTAGTGGTTTAGCATTTGAATTAGAACCATTTGATGTTAAAGTGATTAATATTATTACTGGTGGTGTTAAAACTAATATTGCTGATACTAGAGCTATTAAACTGGATTCAATATATCAAAATTTAGGAATTGAAGAAATTATAGATAATAGACGTGAAATGGCAGTTAGAAATAAACCAATGAGTGTAGAATTATATAGTAAAAAAGTTGTAAAAGATTTTGAAAATCTGAAATTAGGTAAACTTAATTATTATCGTGGTAGTAAGGCAACTATTTTATCATATTTTCAATTCTTCCCAAGATTTATTATTTTATATATTTTTAAAAGGAAATTTTTTTTATTTAAATTATTTGAAACTATTAAGAAGAAATATCAAAAATTGGATTAGTTTTATAGGTTTATTGTATTTTTGTTTGTCAACTTTTTATTAACTCTAGGAAATTTTATTAAATACTTGACCTATTTATTTCATATCATATTTCAGATGAGTTTTTGTATTATTATTAAATAATTAAGATTTATTTCAACATCTGGTTATCTTGTTTTAATTTTAGTTTACTAATTTAATAGAAGAGATATTTAAACATTTGTTTTATTTTTACTACTTTACACAATTTTATGTTAATACTATTTTTTTTTATATTTTATGTTAATACTATTTTTTTTTATTGTACTTTTATCTTATTTTAAATTTTTTATTTCTTAATACATTTTTAAAATTTTTAATACATTTTTTTGAATTGAATTGAATTTACTCATTTACTACTACCTACTATATCTTAACTGAAAATATAAATTAACTAGTTCAAGTATAACCATTATACCTTTGTTATAAATATTTTGTAACTTACCATACATATAACTTTAATTAGACTTAAATATCATTTAATTTATATATACCAAGTATAATTTAACTTAAATTACTTAAATTATTTATATTTAAGTAATAACTTAATTATAACTTAATTATAATTTAATTTAAATTAGCTATAGAATCATTATAACTATTAAAATCTTTAAACTATTAATATTCATTAGTGTTTATTGTAATTTTTAAACTACTAACTTAATTAAACTTTTCAATTAACAGTGTATTTGATGGCACTTAATTAAATGCTTTAAATATAACAAACACTAATGTGTTTGTTAATGTGTTTGTTAATGTGTTTTTTAAATTAATAATCAGGAACATATTCAGGTTTACCAGATTCAATTGATTTTAAAACAGTTTCAATAGATAATAAAGTCAACATAGCATCATGACAAGTACAATTAATTTCAGTTTCATCACCTTTCATTAAATTAATAAAATGATTTAATTGTAAATCAAAAGGTTGAATTCTTTCAATTTCATTATCATTATCAATTAATTCATTTGAATTATTATCTAAATCAATATCCATATTTGAAATATTAGTATATGAATTAACTGGTGTATTCATTCCGAAATTTCTTGATGGTCTACCAGTAGTTGGAATTATCATATCATTATCAGGTTTACTTGAAATTGAATTTAAAGAAGATAAATTTTCAATTTCAATTTTATTTTCCCAACTTGGAATTGATTGATGATAAAATTTTAAATCTGGTACTGATAAAGTACCATTTGAACCAAAGATTCTATAAAAACCTTGTAAATCATTTACAAATGGAATATTTGGATTTTCACCAGTACCATTTTCAAAATTAAATGGACTAATTAAATTATCTGAACAAATAAATGTACCTTTACAACCATTTTTAAAAGATATTGATAAAATTGCACCTTCATCAATATCATAATTTCTTTGTTTTGGTAATAATTCTGAATAAATTTTATCAATTGGACCTAATAAATAAATTAATAAATCTAAATCATGAACTAAATTAATTAAAATTGTACCACCACCTTTTTCAAAATTAACTCTCCATGGTTTTTCTAAAAAATAATTATCAGGTTTTTTAATACACCAAGAACCTTGAACAGCAATTGGTTTACCAATTTTTAATAAATTTTTTTTAGTTTCAATTATAAATGGATTAAACCTTCTATGATGACCAATTAAAACTTTTAAATTTGGAAATTTTGTCATTATTAAATTATCTAAATGATTCATTAAAATTTTAATATCATTAACATTAGTTGATAAAGGTTTTTCAATTAATAAATTAATACCCTTTGATGATAATTTAATTGAAAAATCAATATGAGTATGATTTGGAGTACAAATAATTGCACCATCAGGATAATTTAAATTATTTATTTCAATATATTCAAACATTTGATCAATATTTTTAAATAATAAGGTTGAATATTTGGAAGCAATAATTGGACCATTTAACAGATGATCAATAATTGCAAATATTTTACAATCTGATCTTTTATAAATATGATTTGCATGTCTTGGACCTATAAGTCCAGCGCCAATGATGATAAAATTAAGTATATCCATTTTATTTTTGCTGTTTTTGTTTTTGTTTCTGTTTTTGTTTTTGTTTTTGTTTTTGTTATGTAGTTGAATAAACTGATGGAAATATGGTTCTTTCTTTTCTAATATGAAATAAAATGTTGTGTTAAAGAGGGAGAATAAAAGGGAAATTTCAAGTTGAGAGATTGAGATAAGAGAACAGTGAGAACATTTGAGAACATTTTGAGAGATAAGGAAATTTTATTTACTGGGAGAAATTACTGAGAAATTACTGAGAAATTACTGAGAAATGGTGTAAAATTGGGCATCGGAGTGGAACGGGCAATGCAAAAAAGGAGAGAGGAATGAGAGACAACGTGAGAGGATTCACACAACACCCATTAAACAATGACGTATGTTAAGAACAAATTAAGAATAAGAGGAGAATTAAAGTGGAGATATTATAAAGATAAGATAAGGACTATTTAGTTATACTCCTATTACTATTACTATTACTATTACTATTACTATTACTATTATACCTTTTATAGATATACTTATAATACACTTCTTAGAGACATTACACCTTATATAAGATATCTAGAATAGATCTTAGAACAGTATAATCATATAAAGAGTATATATATATATATACATCCCTTTAAATTACCCTATAAGTTTATATAATAATCGACTACTACTATGTGATCTTCTAACGAATAATATATACTACTATTATAATATGTATAATATCTATACTGTTTAAAGAAAAGGGGAACATCTTTATCAAAATGGGTCACGTGCGCGTATCACGTGACCAACAAAAATCCAACAGATCAAAAGCTTTTAATAATATAATATAATATAAGGACGTGTTTCTACTAACAAGTAATAAGGAATACTGTTATATAACAAGATCACAACAATAGGAGGTCATCTCTATAAGAGAATCATACATATACTTTTGCCATCACACGTAATAGTAATAGTAATAGTAATAGTAATAGTAATAGTAATAGTAATAATAGTAATAGTAATAGTAATAATAGTAATAATAGTAATAGTAATAATAATAATATATAACCGTGTAATGTTTAAGAAACAACGCTTACGTAATAACAAAAATGTCAGATTTTTTTGTTCAAAGCCGCGTCACGTGACACAAAAAACCCAAATTTTTTTTTTGGTTCAACAAATCCAATTTATTACACCTTACTTATATGGGTATATGAAGGTAATAGCCAATTGTATAGTTGAAGGTATATGTATGTATTATAGAGGAGGAGATCTATCTATCTATATATATATATATAGATCTGGTAATTCTATGAGATATATCTCTGTTCAGTGGATCCATATTTCCATCTCTAATAGATCCAATTATCTCAGAAGTAATATCAGTAGTAATATCAGTAGTAATAGTAGTAGTAATAGTAGTAGTAATAGTAGTAGTAACAGTAGTAGTAACAGTAATACTTCTGCCTGTTCGTTGTTAAAAATTTTCCAACAAAAATTCTCCTGTATATTAAAAAAATATTGAGTAAAACGCACCCAACAGTTAAAAATCTATAAAGAGATTGGGAAAGGGAAAATTTTTAAAATTCAATTTTTTATTTGACAACTTTATAAAAAGTGTTTAAAGGAGGTTTTAAATAATCATTACTTTTAAAGACTATTCAAAGAGGAAACCCAAAAGGAATAATTAGAACAGTTCTTTTTTTGTTTTTAGCTTTTTTTATCTTTTGACATATTAACCGCTGTATCCCCCCCCAATTAATAAACCCACCAATTTTAAAATTAAAAGGATACAAAAAGAAGAATAGAAAAGGAAAAAGATGTCAAATAGACCATTTCAATTATCATTTAATAATTATGAACTCAATTTATTAATTGATTCAAAATTTTATCAAATTTTTCAACAATTAAATTTATCATTTAATAAATCAATTAATTTAGATTCACCAGAAAATTCAATTGAAAATTCAATTGAATTATTTAATTTCTTTATTGGTTTTATTAATTCATTAATTTTATCAAATAATTCATCATCATATGATTTAAATGAATTAAAACAAATTTTAAAATTTTGTATTGATGAATTTCAATTAAATTTTATTAATAATGAAAAAAATAATGATATTCATAATTTTTTAATAGATTTATTAAATCAAGATAAAACTAATTTATCAAAAATTAAAATTATGTTATTTAATTATTATAATACTTTTAAAATTTTAAATTTAGATTTACCAAAATCAAATTCTTCATTATTTTCAAAATCTATTAGTAAAACTAGTAATACTAATAAAACTGATGATGAAGAAAAATCAATTATTGCTATATTTGGTGGTCAAGGTAATACTGATGATTATTTTGAAGAATTAAGAGATTTATATAATACTTATAAACCTTTAATTAAAGATTTCCTTTTAGAAATTAATTTAAATTTAAATAAAATTTTAAAATCAATTAATGATAATGATAAAATTTTTACTCAAGGAATTGATTTTATTAATTGGTTAGAAAATTTTGATAAAACTCCAAATCAAGATTATTTATTAAGTGTACCAATTTCTTGTCCATTAATTTGTATTTTACAATTATGTCATTATCAAATTAATTGTAAAATTTTAGGTTTAAATCCAGGTGAATTTCAAAAATTTTTTAATGGTACAACTGGTCATTCTCAAGGTTTAGTAACTGCTTTATCAATTGCTTCATCAAATAATTGGGATGATTTTTTAATTAATTCAATTAAATCAATTAATTTATTATTATTTATTGGTTTAAATTGTTTATTAACTTATCCAAATACAACTTTACCACCTTCAATGTTACAAGATTCTTTAGAAAATTCTGAAGGTAGACCATCACCAATGTTATCAATTAGAGATTTATCTCAAGATAAATTAGAATATTTTATTAATCAAACTAATAATCATTTACCAATTGAAAAACATATTTCAATTTCTTTAATTAATGGTCCAAATCAATTTGTTTTATCTGGTCCACCAGAATCTTTATATGGTTTAAATGTTTCATTAAGAAATGAAAAAGCTCCAAGTGGTTTAGATCAATCAAGAATTCCATTCTCTAAAAGAAAATTAAAATTTTCAAATCGTTTTTTACCAATTTTTGCTCCTTTCCATTCACATTTATTAAAAAATTCATTTAATCCAATTATTAAATTATGTAATGAACATTCAATTAAATTTGATAAAAATTTAATTAATATACCAGTTTATGATACTTTTAATGGTGAAAATTTTCAAAATTTTGAAAATAATGATTTAATTTTAGAAAAATTAATTAAATTAATTATTGAATTACCAGTTAATTGGGAAATTGCAACAAATTTTAAATCAAGTCATATTTTAGATTTTGGTCCAGGTGGTTTAAGTGGATTAGGTATATTAACTCATAAAAATAAAGATGGTACTGGTTCAAGAATTATTTTAGCTGGTACATTAGATGAATCATCAAATGATGATGATTATGGTTTTAAACAAGAAATTTTTACAAATAATAAAATTAAATATCAAATTAATTGGTTAAAAAATTTTAAACCAAAATTAATTAAAGATAAAAATGGTAAAATTTCAATTTCAACTAAATTTTCAAAAATTTTAAGTAGACCTCCATTAATGATTCCTGGTATGACTCCAACAACAGTTCATCCAAATTTTATAATTGATACATTAAATGAAGGTTATCATATTGAATTAGCTGGTGGTGGTTATTTTAATTCTGATATGTTAAAAAATGCAATTAATAAAATTTCAAAAGAAATTAAACCAGGTTATGGTATTACAATTAATTTAATTTATGTTAGTCCAAGACAAATGCAATGGGCAATTCCATTAATTAAAGAATTAAGAGAACAAGGTTATCCAATTCAAGGTTTAACTATTGGTGCAGGTGTTCCATCATTAGAAATTGCAAATGAATATATTAATGATTTAAAATTAACTCATTTAGGTTTAAAACCTGGTTCAATTGATGCAATTAATCAAGTTATTAATATTGCTAAACATAATCCAAATTTCCCAATTATTTTACAATGGACTGGTGGTAGAGGTGGTGGTCATCATTCATTTGAAGATTTCCATCAACCAATTTTACAAATGTATAGTAAAATTAGAAAATATCTGAATATTGTTCTTGTTGGTGGTTCTGGTTTCGGTGATGATAATGATACTTACCCATACTTGAATGGTACTTGGTCATCTAAATTTAATTATCCTCCAATGCCATTTGATGGGTTCCTTTTCGGTAGTAGAGTTATGACCGCTAAAGAAGCTTTTACTTCATTAGATGCTAAAAAGGCTATTGCTGCTTGTGAAGGTGTTGATGATGAAAATTGGGAATCAAGTTTTAATAAACCAACTGGTGGTATTTTAACTGTTATTTCAGAAATGGGTGAACCAATTCATAAAATCGCTACAAGAGGTGTTAAATTATGGAAAGAATTTGATGATACTTTATTTAATTTACCAAAACCAAAATTAGTTGAAGCTTTAAAAGCTAAAAAGGATTCAATTATTAATAAATTAAATAAAGATTTCCAAAAAGTTTGGTTTGGTAAAAATTCAAATGGAGTTTGTGATTTAGAAGATATGACTTATAAAGAAGTAAGTGATAGATTAATTGAATTAATGTATGTTAAAAAATCAGAAAGATGGATTGATGTTACTTTAAGAAATTTCTTTGGTGATTATTTAAGAAGAGTTGAAGAAAGATTTTCAAAATCTAATGAATCTTTAATTCAAAATTTTAATCAATTATCAACTAATCCTCAAAATTTTAGTGATAATTTCTTCAAAACTTTCACTCAAGGTTCAATTCAATTAATTAATGAAGAAGATTGTGATTATTTCTTAAACTTATGTTCAAGACCAGGTCAAAAACCAGCTCCATTTATTCCAATCTTGGATGAAAAATTCGCTTTCTATTTCAAGAAAGATAGTTTATGGCAATCCGAAGATTTAGAAGCTGTTGTTGATGAAGATGTTGGTAGAACTTGTATCTTACATGGTCCAGTTGCTACTAAATACGCCAATAAAGTTAATGAACCAATTGGTGAAATTATGAATAACATTAACAATGGATTAATTGCTAAATTATTAAAAGATGAATATAATAATGATGAATCAAAGATTGAAACTGTTGAATATTTAACTAGTGATAAAAAATTAAATGTTGAATCAACTAATAATTCAGTTAAAGTTGAAATTAATGGTACTACCAAGAAATTAACTGTCTTGAACACTGAAGAACTTGAATTAAATGATTGGTTAAATTTAATTACTGGTGATAAAATCAATTGGTTATACGCTTTCATTCAATCAACTAAAGTTGTTCAAGGTTATAATCACGTTGAAAATTCAATCCATAAAGTTTTATCACCTGTTAAAAATTTGATTGTTGAAATTGAAAATTTTGAATCTACTAAGAATGGTGAAATTTTAACTGCTTTTGAATTAGTTAATAATGAATTAAAACCAGTTGTTAAAGTTGAATTTAATACTGCTATCAATCAAATCGTTTATAAATTAATTGAACATAGAACCGCTGATAATTTACCAGTTGAATTACCTTTCTTATTCAATTACACTGATGATGGGTTTGCACCAATTTCTGAAATTATGGAAGATAGAAATACTAGAATTAAAGAATTTTATTGGAAATTATGGTACGGTTCAGATTCTCCAATTGATTTAAATATCGATGTTTCTAAAGAAATCATTGGTGAAAATATGACTATTGACGCTAAAAAAGTTGGTGAATTTATTCATGCTATCGGTAACACTCAAGCTGCTTTTGTCGCTAAATCAATCACTGAATCTGATGAAACTTCCAAGAAAGGTTACGCCCCAATGGATTTCGCTATTGTTATTGGTTGGAAAGCAATCATTAATGCTATTTTCCCAAAAACTGTTGATGGTGATTTATTAAAATTAGTTCATTTAAGTAATGGGTATAGAATGGTTCCAGGTGCTGAATTATTGAAACATGGTGATGAAGTCTCTACCAAGGCTGAAATTAAATCTGTTGTTAATCAAGCTAGTGGTAAGATGGTTGAAGTTGTCGGTACTATTATGAGAGATGATAAACCAGTCTTGGAAGTTACTTCCCAATTCTTATATAGAGGAGATTACAAAGATTTTGAAAATACATTTATCAAGACTAAAGAAACTCCATATGAAGTTAAAATTTCAAATATGAAAGATTTAGCAATTTTAAAATCTAAGGAATGGTTTGAAATTTCAAAAGATATCGATTTATTAAATAAATCATTAATTTTTAGATGTGAATCCGTTTACACTTTTGATTCAATGGATGTTTACGCTAGTATTGTTACCACTGGTAAAGTCTTGATTGAAGTCTCCACTAAAGAAATCATTCAAATTGCAGAAATTAATTATTACGCTGGTAAATCATTTGGTAATCCAGTTATTGAATATTTATCAAGAAATGGTAAACCAATTGAACAAGCTATAGTTTTCGAAAATTCAATTCCATTATCATCAAATGAAGAATTATTCACTATTGCTCCAACTACTAATGTTCCATACGCCAAAGTCAGTGGTGATTATAATCCAATCCATGTTTCTAGAGTTTTCGCCAATTACGCTAATTTACCAGGTACTATCACTCATGGTATGTATTCATCCGGTTCAATTAGATCATTAGTTGAAGAATGGGCCGCTAATTCAGTTCCTGAAAGAGTTAGAGCTTTTAAATGTAATTTTGTCGGTATGGTTTTACCAAATAATAAATTACAAACTACTTTAGAACATATTGGTATGATTAATGGTAGAAAAATTATTAAAATTCAAACCAAAAATATTGAAAATGATTCAGTTGTATTAGAAGGTGAAGCTGAAATTGAACAACCTATTACTACTTATGTTTTCACTGGTCAAGGTTCTCAAGAACAAGGTATGGGTATGGATTTATATAATAAATCTGCTGTTGCTAAAGAAGTTTGGGATAGAGCTGATATTCATTTTATTAATAATTATGGATTCTCAATTTTAGATATTGTTAAAAATAATCCAAATGAATTAGTTATTCATTTCAATGGTAAAAAGGGTAGAAAAATTAGAGAAAATTATATTGGTATGATGTTTGAAACTATTGGTAAAGATGGTGAAGTTAAATCTGAAGCAATTTTTAAAGATATTGATCATACTACAACTAATTATAAATTCGTTTCACCAACTGGTTTATTATCAGCTACTCAATTTACTCAACCTGCTTTAACTTTAATGGAAAAGGCAAGTTATGAAGATCTTAAATCTAAAGGTTTAGTTCCAACTGATGTTATGTTTGCAGGTCATTCATTAGGTGAATATTCTGCTTTATCATCATTAGCTAATGTTATGCCAGTTGAATCTTTAGTTGATGTTGTCTTTTATAGAGGTATGACAATGCAAGTTGCCGTTCCAAGAGATGAATTTGGTAGATCAAATTATGGTATGTGTGCAGTTAATCCAACTAGAATTAATCCAACTTTTAATGATGCCGCTTTAAGATTTGTCGTTCAAGAAATTTCTGAAAAGACTGGTTGGTTATTAGAAATTGTTAATTATAATGTTGAAAATACTCAATATGTTACAGCTGGTGATTTAAGAGGTTTAGATACTTTAACTAATGTTTTAAATGTTTTAAAAATTAATAAAATTGATATTGTTAAATTACAACAACAAATGTCACTTGATAAAGTTAGAGAACATTTAAAAGAAATTATCCAAGAAGTTTCAGCTAAATCAATTGAAAAACCACAACCAATTGATTTAGAAAGAGGTTTTGCAGTTATACCATTAAAGGGTATTTCCGTTCCTTTCCATTCATCTTATTTAATGTCTGGTGTTAAACCATTCCAAAGATTTTTAAATAAAAAAATTAATCAAAGTTCAGTTAATCCTGCTGATTTAATTAATAAATATATTCCAAATTTAACTGCTAAACCTTTTGAAATTACAAAAGAATATTTTGAAGAAGTTTATGCTTTAACTAAGAGTGATAAATTAAAGAAAATTATTGAAAATTGGGATCAATATGAATCTGCTTAATTTTAATCAAACTCCTAAAGAAGAAGCTAAAAAACAAAGAAACTTCATTTAATTAGATACATAAAAACAAAAAGAAAAGAAAAAAAATTTAGTTATTTATTATTGTTGTTTATAGAAAAATTATAAATATATTATATATTGTTACTTACTTTTTTACCACTTCTTAATTCTCTAATCGTGTTTTTAAATTTTAAATCCCACTAGTTAATGGACTTGAAATATTAACAGGTGTGAATTTCTTAGGCAATGAAACTCTAGTAAACCTACTCTTCAACCTTTGAACCACCAAATCCATATCCAAGTGTCTAGTTAAATGGATTCTTGGGATACATCCAATATAATGATTATCATCCAATTGAACATCCAATGGGTCCTGAGTATGACAACCTGGACTCAACGATAATCTAATCAGGTGTTTCTTCCCCTGTGGAGTTTCACTCTCGAACACCTCGAACGTGATTTGGGACAAGTAGTCTAGTTCAGGCAACGCGTTCCTGGCGATTGACATCTGGATCTTGGACTCGTACAAGACGTTGAGAAGGGTGTAGATGTGGGATTCCTTCGTGAAGTATAAGTTAACGCCAGGGGTGTCGTTCTTACGAATATCTTGGATATCATTCAACACTTGTCTGGCGAGTGGTAACGAGGTGAGTAGTCCAATATCTAATTTTTCTTCATCTTTTATCCCGTACTCTTGTGGACATATGAAATCGAATAAAACTTTAGATAATCTGTATAATTCTCTTAATCTTGCGTAAGTTGGGTGATCGAATGGATTCTCTTCTGATGAACTTGAATTTGAACCTAAATTAGATGCTGAATTAGATCCTGATGTATTGGTAGTTGTTGTAGTTGTTGAACCAGCAGTATTTGGTGGGATTGTATCTTCTTCAATATTCTCATTTGACCCATTCTCATTACCTTCTTCAACATTTGAATTGGTACCTCTTAAAATCCAACCTAATGAACCAGCTGATGCATGACTATTTGAAACATTCAATAAATTATACCCTGAATTTCTCTTGGAATTCGATTGAGAATTAACATTTGAATTTGATGCTGAATTATTAGTTGACCCCCCACTACTGAAAACTGAATCATTAGGGATTCTAAAATTATTCATTGCTAAAATATTAATTGGGTACTCTGAAACTAAACCCGTGGAATTAATTATATCACTACAACTCTCATTCAAATAATCAATTAACTTGTCATCGTTTGGATCAAAGGCGAAAACTTTAGATAAAAACGGTCTGTTATGTAAAGCATCGTATTTCATCGTATCATATAACTCACTGATTTTGGAAGGATGTGTTTTTTCAACAGTAGTAAATTCTTGGAACAATTTATCCCATCTTTCCCTAAATAAAGTTGGATCTTCACCACAACACCAATTTTTTTGAAAATTTTCAAAATCTCGATTACTTAAATTATACTCCATTAATTTCTTGTGGAAATGCATTAATTGACATACTCTTTTAATCACAACAAATGGTTGTGGCATTTTAGGTGGCCAAGTGAATTGTGGTGGTGCTTCAGCACCTTGTCTCAACAATGGTTTCAACTTCTTTTTAACTTTATCCATTAAATCCTTTGCAGCGTTGGAATCATCCAACAAGTCTTTACGAATAGTTAAGAAATCATCAGGTAATTCTTCAGTTTCATTCTCTTTATCGTACCCCAATAACGCCATTGATGATAAATGCGCTGATGCAATGACTCTTCTTTCCAGTGAAGTATAGACTTTCACATCTTTTAATGCTTCTCTATTCAATAACTTCAAGTACTGTCTTAATTGTTCACCCACATCAGTTGCTTGATGTTTAGCTGAATGAGTTGGTTCACCACCCCATTTTAAAATTAATTGAACTTTCTCAACAATTTCTAAATCATCATCTGAAAGTGAAGGTTTGATTTGGATCTTAGTACCTGGGAAATTTAATTTTTTATCTAATGCAATTCTCAATTGTTTTAATTTTTTCAAATCTTCTAAATGTTTCTCTTCTGCAATCTTAACAGTTTCTAAAACTACTTGTAAATCAGCTACTTCTCTAATTATAACTTCTTCCTTATGACCCTTTAATAATGATATAAATAATGGTGATCTAAAAGAGTACTTGAATTTTTGTTTAGGAGTTCTATCAGCGTGTCTAATAACTGATACAATCCCCTTGAATACCCATTTTTGTTCCTTTTGTTCAAAAAATTGTTTATTTAATAATTTTGTACTTTGAGGGATTTTAGTCTTGATTAAATCTCTTGATTTTTTAGCTTCACTAAATAAATTTCTTAAAATAGTGGCACATTTATCATAATATTCATTATTATCTTTAACAAATGAAAACCCATTAACATCAATAACATAAGATTCTCCATGAACTCTTAATAAATCAAACCCACAAATAGCTTGTTTAAAAGCTTTAGAAACATTTTTAGCCATTGTCTTTTCACGATCAGTTAATTCAGTCACATACCTAATTTCTTTACCATGAGTATTTCTTCTAACTATCCCATCCACCACTGGTGATTTTCTAGTTTCAGCATGACAAAATTCAGTACCTACAGTGTAAGCTTTAACATCTTCAAAATTATCAGTATCCATAAATTTCTCATAAATGAATGAACCTTCAGTTCTTGGGAATTTTAAATCTGGATCGAATTCAGATGATTTATTACCTATTTTTCTAAATAATCTACGACCACCACCACCAGTTGAGGTATTATAGTATATATAAACATTATGATCTTCACCATCCACTGGTTTTTCAACGAACGGTTTTACCAAGATTTCATCACCTACTTTCAAAGTATTTTCATCGATCATTTCCCAATGTGGTTCTTCCTGATTAGTTAATTTCGATACTGTATCAGTTGATAATCCAATTTCTAATAATTTCTCATTTAATACTTGATCAATTGATGGACCACCATCTCTTGAAATCTCCAATCTTTGAGGTGTTGAAACATCTGCAAAATTTAAAATTTTTAAAACTAATCTTCTATCCCATAACGCCTTTTGTAATACTAAATCATTTATAACGTATGGTTTACGATAATTCACATACTTAATGGCTTTATCCAATGGGAACCCTGTTGAAAAAAAACTAATTAAGAAATCACAAGTTGGCCAATTCTCAATAGATTCATCTAATATAACTTTATCACCAAACACAATAGTTTCAAATTCACCATTTTCAATTAATCTATTCAAGATTTTCCTACATGGTTTAGACATGACTTTTGCATCCATTGCACAAACCCCAATTTTCCCAATATGTGGTAATTTTGGACCTTGTAATTCTTTATGAATTGAGTATTTACGACTACTTGAAGAATTTGAAATTGTTTTATTCAACATTGGGAATTCAGTTGATGAATTTGAATTTGATCTTGATTTTTTAGATCCATTCCCAGTCCCAATAGAACCACTAACACTAGTTGCACCAATATTTGGATGATTTGGACTAAGATCTAAACTATTATTCAAAGCATTTAAATTCTCTTCAGACACAACATTTGTGTTGGTACTCGTATTCGTACTCGTACTTTCGCCATCGATTTTCCCACCATCCTCACTACTAACCTTAGGCTGGAACCCTTCTAACATCGGAGCAATTGATGCCATAGCTCTAGCAGTTTCAACTTGTTTGCCTAAATTTAAATTCCCATTTCCATTCTCACCATCAAGAAGATTGACTTCTTCTTCACTAGCAATTTCATTATTTTCATTCAACAGTGATTGGAATTTACCTGGCCTAAGTGTAGGTGATAAATTCAATGGTGACATCGGTTGGCTGATTTTTTTTTGTACTTCAATTATTATGGGTGATGTTTTCCCTGTCGAATTTAAATCTGACATCGTGCAAGGGAGAGACAAAATTAATTTGAAATTTTTAAACCCTTTTTTTTGCGAACGGGATCTCCTCCATCGATAGTCCGGGAGGGTCTACTACTTACTCTTATTCGAACTAACTCTTGATCGAAGATTGAAAGATTGAGTGACGGAGAGGAACGATAGTATGAAGTCAAGAAATAGGAATATTGTTGTCATTGGATACGTCTATAAATTAAAACAATGGACTTTGTGTTATTCGCAATAGTTTAAAGTTTACAAAGAGATGCTAAATCGATCTGATTAGATCTGATTAGATCTGATAGTAATAAGAAACAGACGTACTCAATTGGATTCAAACTAAATTCATTTCAATGGTTTAAAAGTCAATTCATACCCTATAAGATTCCTTTGAATTATTCAATTTAATCAGTTTAATTACTTGATAAAATCATTAATTATAATTATTACAACTTAATCATATCTCAATGGACTTATCGCATTCTAATTCTCTCAAACGTACAAAAAGTACAATCCCTCTACCCAATTGATCCCAATCTAAACACTCTCTTATACCACCTCCAACCCTATAAAATCAATCTCTAAACTCATATACAAAATTTAACGTGGGGGGGTGGAGTGAGACCAAAAATAACGCGATTGAAGTGAGAAAATGAGACTGTGAAAAAAAATATTTCAAAATCCATTCAAACCCAATTATATCATTAAATCATTAAATGACGAATTTAACGATCAATGGTAAATACATCGCTTTAATCCATGGACTATTCGCATACTCCGCCTTCTTCGCGGCATTGATAATTGGGTGTTTACTCCATTACACCAAAATCGTCCAGAATTCATCATATGGGTACCCAGATGAATGGTTCCCCAGTGTTTCAGCAGCCATTGGTGATCGATACCCTGAACGATCCGTGTTCCAGTTACTTATCGCTGTCACCTCGGGCCCACGTTTCCTCCTATTGATTCTTACGTTCATGATCAGCTATAATTCCAAGGGCGGGAACAAATTTGCTTATTTCACTTTGATTAGTGGTACTGTTAGAACGTTGACGTGTGGTGGATGGGTATTTATAACGCTGACTGATGATCATGACTGGCACGATATCTTCATGATTGCGTACATCGTGTTGTCTATCCCTTGGACTATAGGTGTGTGTTACGCTACGCCTAAAGGTTGGTTAAAAATAGCGAGGGTGGTAACTGGTTCTTCATTCTTTTTGATGTTGGTACCATTAGTTTATTGGTTTATTCAACATAAAGTACACGTTGTAGCTGGTGCATATTCGATCTATGCGTATTTCGAATGGTCGTTGATTTTGTTGGATGTTGGATTTGATTCTTGGTCATTTATAGATTTTAAACAAATAGATATTTTAATTGGTCCAACTGGGTTTTTCGTCACCAAACAAAAGAACACCACTGAAAAGGAGATCAAACCAAAGGAAAAGGAATTAAAGAAAGAAGAAGTAGATGATTACACATTTCCAGAATTCATTATCAATGTAATCAACTCATTCTACTTTTGGACGGTTCTCACCTCACTATTCTTATGTGTATGGTACTTCCCACTTTGGTACATGGGTATCTCAGGGTACGAAGCTTCAATCATCGTCCTTTTCATCGCACCATTACTTTTAATAATCCCACCATTACGCAAAGTTTTCGCCAGTTACCCATTCTTGAATAGAGCCTTATCGATATTCTCGGGTCTTGGAGCGTACAAGTTCGAAACTCCAGAAGAGAAATTACTAATGGTTTCAATCGGATCATTTTTCCTGGTCTTATCATTCACTAGTGAAGTATCCAAGTTAGTTGAACATAGAGACTTTAAAAGAGTTTATAGTTACGCTGTTTCATTTATGATTGGTCTTTTGTTTAGTTCAATTATTAAGTATGGGTGGTACTCGAACAACCCATTCTGGTCAGTAATGCATAAACCTAATGGTGGACACAATGAAATTGGGATATTCTTCGGTCTTTTATCTGCTTTCGCCACACCATCCCCAACTTACCAACTTACCAAACCACCAAAAGTTGAAAAGAGTGGAAAGAGTGAAATATCAGGTGGTTCAATAATTTTATCAAGTTTAGGATTCGGTGGGTTATTCTTCAGTTTATTCGCTTACTTAACTGATTCATCCACTTTAATCTTCTGGAACTGGTCTGGATTCCCAATCACCGGTCCAACACCAATCACTGGTTCAATCCCATCATTCATCGCTTTATCAGCCGGTATCTACCTTTCCACCACCACCCACTCCAGAATCTTGACTTCAATCCCATACCAAATCTTTGGATTATCCAGTGCCGTCGTTCTTTACTTGTACGAAGACTGGGTTGGTTTCGGCGGAGCCTTGGGATGGTCGTTCTATGTATCATCGTTGAGTCCAATACTTATCATGAACACCATGCCATACACCGCTGGGATCGTGTACGCTATATCGTTCTTCGTATGTGTGGTGATGTGTCTCGGGAGTGTTTGGATCGTGGCGTACGCTTTCGTCCCTGGTGGATGGTTACTCCGTGAACGTACCGATATAATCTTGGTGATTTCATATTTATCAATCTTATCTGGAGTTTTTAACTGGAACTTAATTTTGAAACTGTCTAAAATCGTTAAATTCGATTTCAATCTCGGTCAAGTGTCCCAACGTGCTTGGAAATTATTAGTTATCCTTATCACTTTATCCATCTCCTTCACTTACAACAGACACTTCAACCACGACTTGACACAACCGTATGAATCACATGAACGTACCAGGTCGTTCAACGCAGGGATTTGGTGTGTACATTTCGGGATCGATAACGATATGTGGTCAAGTCACGATAGAATGAGAGATTTGATCGTTGATGCTGAATTAGATATCATTGGTTTACTTGAAACTGACACAGAGAGGTTGATTGGAGGGAACAGAGATTTCACTCAAAAAATGGCTGAAGATATGAAAATGTACGTGGATTATGGTCCAGGACCTAATAAACATACTTGGGGTGCTGCTTTATTATCGAAATTCCCAATCATCAAGTCCGAACATTTCTTATTGCCTTCTCCAGTTGGGGAATTAGCACCAGCTATATTAGCTACATTAGATATATATGGGGAACTAATTGATGTTGTAGTGTTCCATTCTGGTCAAGAAGAAGATGAAGAGGATAGGAGGTTACAAAGTTTGAAATTAGAGGAGATTATGGGTAACAGTTCAAGACCAATGGTATTATTGAGTTACTTAGTCACTGAACCAAACCAGGGGAACTATTACACTTATGCGTCTGAGAAGTCTCGTATGCACGATATCGATAATACAGATTGGGATAGGTGGTGTGAATATATCATGTTCCGTGGTTTGAAGAAAGTTGCATACGCTAGAATCTCAAGGTCAACAATCACTGATACTGAGTTACAAGTTGGGAAATTTCAATTACTTGATGGTGACAAGGAATTTAGTGAAGATTTCTTATATGGGAATCATAAAATTGATGTAGCTGATGTTCCAATGGATTTAAGGATGCCTGATAAGTTTTTAGGTGAGGGTATTAGAGGTCATCAGTACCATGTTTTTGATAAACCTATATATTTCCCTTTACAATAGTTAATTTACATTTTTCTTTATCTCTCTTGAAAATTTGAGAAATTTCACAAACACTATTTCATCTCTAATCTAATTACTTAGAAGAAAGATGTCAGATCCATTGAACCATAACTATGACGATGGGAAGGATGATGGGAAGGAGAGAGTGTCATTAAAGGCGCAGATGGAAGAAAGCAGGAAAATCAGAGAAATAGAGTATAGGAATAAAATTCAACTGAAGAGTATAAGTTTAGATGATGAGACAATACAGTACTATAAAGATTTAGAAAATGGGAAAAGGGAAATTGAAAAAAATTTAAAAGTCAGGGATTTGAAAGAATTAGAGAAATTTAAGAGTAGGAAAGTTGATGGATTGAAAGATTTTAAAATTTCAAAAATTAAAATTGAGAAGCCTAAGATTAAGAAGATTAAGAAGATTAAGAAGATTAAGAGTAATGATATTAAAGAAAGTGTAAACGTTGAACCATTAGAGGTAAAGGAAGTAAAAGGAGCCAAGAAAACACATTCACTAATTCAAGGGTATGATAGTAGTGATAGTGAATAATTATCAAACTTGAATAGAAAATAGAAGAAATGTAGGACTGTAAATAATGAAATAATGAAATGGATAATGAGTAATATATAATGAATCAACTCCTCATATCTTGTATTCTATATATATATATCTCTCTCTCCTTCTGTATATCTAGAAAAAATTACATAATTATGTCCAGTACTCTTTATATGTATAAGGAACTCTTTGTGGAAAATTCTCATTTTTCAAACTGAAAAATCAGAGAGAAAAAAAATTCAAAATCACCAACAAAATGTTTAAATCAATTGGTATAAATTTACCAAAATTAACTCAAACCATGGGTTTATCCATGTCTACCATGTCCATAAAAAACTTCACAATGATTCAAACTAGAAATAAAATGAAAACTCATCATGCTGCAGCTAAAAGATTTATTAAAATTGGTGGAGGAGATTATAAAAGGAAACAAGCTGGTAGAAAACATGGTAATGGTAGATTTAGTAGTAGTTCATTAACTCATTTGGATTCCTTTGTTAATGTCACTGAAAAGGGTGGTCATTTAAAGAAATTAAAGAAATATTTAAATTAAATGATTAAGTGATTTAAAGGTAAGAGATTTGAAAAATAATGTATAAAATGTATAAAGACAGAAGAGATACAGAGCGTAAGAAACGGAAAGAAGTTGAAAGAAGTTGAAAGAAGATGAAATAGGCGAAAGGAATGGGATGAAAAGACGGTTATTTCAAGTTCATTCTTTGGAGGTGTAATTAGTATGAGTGATGATGTAAATAGAATTATATACTTTTAGTATTTTCCTCTTCATCTACCTCTGGCTATGCCTTCATCTCCATAAATACCCTTCATTTACGAATGGAAACTTACAGGATACTAAGAAAAATAAAGGAATAAAGGAATAAGGGAATTAAAACTATGGAAATACATGAAAAAGTGATACAATAAAACAAAGCCAATTGTCTAATATTTAAAAAATAATATCACCTTATTATAAAATCTCTAATTAAATCTACAGATTAGATTTACTTCGTATGCATAAATCAGAGGTATAAACCTTTTAAAGAGACAAAATAGTGGGGGTTAGTAGGAAAAAAAACACAACAAAAATGGAAAAATCAATCCCAACTCATCTCTTCGAGACTTAAATAGAAGGTAAATAGAGGGTTTAAAAAACACTACGATGTAATCATCAAGCGAACCTAAAATTCAACAGAATGAAAGTTAGGATTATAAGACGATATCTCCTTATACTTCTAGCCATTTTTGCTTAACTAAATCCTAAATAGTTCTTAGTGTTGCTGGTAATCCAGAAGGTTGTTTAATATGTAAAGAAGAAAATTTTCATTTGAGCGAAAAACTCTTTAAAAAATTGGTGTTTTGTGGATTTACACACAAATTGTGGGAGAGAAAGAGAGGGAGAAAGAGAGAGGAAATAATTATTGGACAATATTGTTAATACGGCAATATAATGGATAAAAGATTATGAGATATAAAGTAAAAAATGGAATGTAACAATTATGAGAAATAATACTTATTGAAATTGATAATAAGTTAATAATAAGTTAATAATAAGCAGTACTCTTTAAATACTTTTTAAAGTCTTTTTGCATTCGGATATTAAAATAAGAATATAATTCCGTTATTAATACCTTATATTTTAATAGTGTTAATATGAGTTAATATGAGGAGTTAAAAGTGTGTTATCACATTGCATTGCCCTATTTTATTTACACGCAAAAAAAAAAAAAATTATGAGACGTAATTACATCCAACACAATTTAACACACAAAATAATACACCAATTAACACCAACTAAAAAAAGCACACACCAACAAAAGCATACTATAAAATTACGAAACTAAAGTTATAAAGAGAGAAAAGTAAATCCAATGACATCAATTAAATTCAATTCCGTTAAAATAAAATTCTCTATTAAATTATTGTTATAAGCTATAAGCCATTATATTATTACGAATTTTATTAAAAGCAAAAAATCATTTTTCATTATCAGCAGTTTATAATTTAAATTAAGTTAAAATAACAAATTTTATTAAACTGTAAGTTTAATAACTGTAAGTTTAATAACTGTAAGTTTAATAACAGCCTAATTTGATATATTTTTATTTAAAATGTGTAATTACTAAATAGGAATAACGTATAATAATGCCTCTTTAAAATTATAATGAGTATGCGTGTAAATGGGATTTTTATAAATTTCCCATTATATTAAATAGTAAAGAGTCAATTAGTTATATTATGAACTTATAAAAAGATGAAGGATGGAAAAGATTAAAAGAAAAAGAGGGTTAAAAGGGTAAACAATTCGTAATGTGTTAATTTGTGTTAAAAAATAATTATGCTTTATCAATATACATTAATATTATATTACAAATTAAATATTTATGTATGGAGTCAAGAGACAGAGAGAGACAAAGGACATATATACATATATATAATAACTTGAATATTTTAAACTGCATTTAATCCCTATTATATAAGTAATAATAGAATGAATAAGTTTTGTTAAAACTGTAAGTTTTCCCAGTTTTCCCAGTTTTCCTAACATTTTAACTTTCTTTTAAACTTCTTTTAAACTTCTTTTAACTTCTTTTAATGTTCTCTTAACTTGTATAGGTTAAAAGGAATTAATACTATTACTTTCATTATAATTCTATTAACTGTAACAAAAATTGTTTGTAATCGTAAGATGGTTTGTAATTATTTAAGGTACAGAATTGTAACCGATTATTTTTTCTTACCACCGTTAGAAAAGCTCTACCTACAAGAATACTACCATCCCCACCAGTTGATAGTAACTAATTGAACAGTATTAGGATATATAAGAAGGAAGATAAGAGATTATATTAAAGTAAAATATAGGAAATTAAAAAGAAAGTTAAGGCTTTTCAGTGCTGTTATACCTTTTAATAATTTTTTTTTCCAGTTTAGACATTCCATAAAATAATATTAATAGGAGATATTTTAGGATACCTTTTTTACAGTTTAATATAACCGTTTTTTATCATATTACTTTATTAGTAAATTAACTATCTATTTTAGTATAAATTTACTGATAAATAATTAAAGTGTTATAAGAGTTATAAAAGTTATAAGAGTTATAAAAGTGTTCCAATTGGATTTTAATGAGAAATGAGATGAGCTATGGGACATAATTAAAATACATTAGAATATATTAGAATTTATTAGAAATTCTGTAAAACCATGTATAACTCTTTAAATCAAATCCAATGTATACTATAATAGATAATAATATAATAATACTAATATAATAATATAATGATATATTGTAAAATTGAAAAGAGACAAAAGTTTTACAAATTGAGTTAACCTGTAAAACCATTTGTGTTTTTTTACACTTTGACGAGACTTTTCACAAAAATTCAATTTTTCGATTTTTTTTTTTTCATACCACATTTTGTGTAAAGGGGAGAATTGGGCAATTGTAAAATTTTCATAAGTTTTTTTTTTTCCTTTAATAACAGTTTGATATCCTTTTAACACTTCTTATCACTTCTTATTAAGAGTTTCATTAAGAGTTGGTAACTAGAAATTTTAAATTTGAGACTTTTTATCAGTTGATAAAACACTATCACAAGGAAAAGTAAATTTTTTTTTTTTACAACACACTTTCCACATTCATTTCTAATCTTCATTTTAAAACAGAGGTAATATCAAGTTTATATATATTTATAATAGTAGAAATACAATTATAATAGGTGTATTATTTCAACTTGGGAAATATTCAAATTTTTACAATACTTTTAATAGCCCATATATTTTAGTGTGTGTGTGTTTTTTTGTACGGACGGAAAGGGTACCACATTTTAACACCCACTATTTTTTACTTTCATTAATTTTTTACTTTCATTAATTTTTATTCAACTTTATTCACTCCTTTTAAATAATTGAATAATTAATTATTCAAACTACAATTCATTTCATTTTTTTATATCACAAAACACACTTCTTTTTTCTTTTTTTTTTTTTTTTTTTTTACAAATTAAAGAGAAAAAATGGATTATTCACCTGGAAGTACAATTGAAACAGTTGAAGAAGAAAGAGATCCATATTTTGAATTAAGTACTTTTAATCCTTTACCACCACCACCAATTACTGATCATTATAGACAAATTCAACCACATCAAATTTCACAATCTCATAATATGCAAATGAATGTTAATTTAGGTTTAAATTTAAATAATTTAAGTAATATTAATCAAATTCAATCAACAAATAATTATTCAAATAATTATTCAAATTATAATCATTTAAATATTAATAATGGCAATGGAATTGGTAATGGTAGTTCAATTAGTTCAAATGGTTCACCAATTTCAAATAATCAAAGACATAATTCAGTTCAATCAACTCAATCAAATTCAAATCATTTAGATAATGAATCACAAAATAATCATCTGATATTTTCAAATCCTAATAATTCTTATAATTCAATTCAAGATTTTGATAATTCTTCATTAATTTATAATTTAGATTATGAATTAGGTAGTTTTGAATCAATTGATTCTTTAAATACTCCAACTCCAAATCAATCATTTACAAATCCTTCATCAATTTCAAATTCAAATTCAAATCCTAATTCAAGTCAAAATTATCATCAATTACAAAATCAATCAAATTATTTTGATTATCATAATCATAATCATTCTCAAACTTTTTCTGATTTAAGTCCATTGAATAAATATAATGATTTTAATGAATCAACTCCAATCCATTCAAGTGTACAACAACAACAACATCAACATCATCAACATCATCAACATCATCACCAACACCAACATCATCACCAACATCATAATCAACATCAGAATCAACATCAGAATCATCAAGCACATCAACATCAACAACATCCGTATAGTCTGCATAATACTTTCCAAAATAATCACTTTATTCATTCAAATTCAACTTCAATCGCATTATCAAATCAATCATCAACTCCAAAATTACCAAAATTAACAACATTTCATCATCATCCATCATTACCAAATTTACAATTAGTTAATGGAGATTATGATAAATTTTCAAATTCAACTCCAACTCCAAATTCTCCAATAAAGTCTCCAATAGATTATAAATTATCAAAAAGGAAGAAAAAAATTAATACTTTAATTCATTCAAATTCTAATTCAAATTTAAATTTAAATTCAAATTTAAACAGTTTAAATAGTTTAAATAGTTTAAATTCATTAAATTCTCCAAATTTTGGTACTGGTTTAGGTGTAACTATTGATGATGAAAGTCCTTTAAATACACCATTGAAAAAATATACAAGAAGGAGATTATTACCACGTTCAAAGAATGGTTGTTGGATTTGTAGAATCAAACATTTAAAATGTGATGAATCAAAACCAAGTTGTACAAGTTGTGCAAAGTATGGTATTGATTGTGATTATTCAATTGAAAAACCAATTTATGTAACTGATAAAGATTTAAGGAATAAAAAATTAATTGAAATTACTCATGTTAGAAAGAATAATCAAAAATTGAAAGTTAAAAAATCTAAGAAGAAATTAAATTAATCCCTTTATTCTTTCATTTATTCCATTAACTCACAAGTCACTCATTTATCAAATACCTTCAAGGTATATATAATATACCCATTATTTCTCAAGAAATAACACAGACAGTCCCAAGGCAGTCAAGTCAATAGACACTCACTTTTTTATATGTTTTA
Organism: Yamadazyma buinensis; assembly: GCA_030571035.1. Lineage (NCBI taxonomy): Eukaryota > Fungi > Ascomycota > Pichiomycetes > Serinales > Debaryomycetaceae > Yamadazyma > Yamadazyma buinensis. The sequence goes on from JAJLWZ010000073.1 coordinate 27,352, forward strand.
GTTCAGGTTTTAGTTCTCCATGGTGATATCTTTATCACTCATGTGCATTCGGTTAGGGTACCTTTTAATATAATATTTTTACATCCCTCTCTCAATTTGCAACCAATTTTGCAACCTTTTTTACAGCCTTTTTTACAGCAGTCCATCAGTTTAAGTACTAAGTCCCACCTCCTTATCGTCACCCCCTTTCGTCATAATCATTTCGTCTCCGTGACTTATCTATACTCTAATTTAAGAATTTCACCGTCTCGTGTTATCGTCTATGCAAACCCGCTTCATCGTCAAATTTTTGGTCCTAATACGTATAAGTAATTGGTGTTTTTCGAACCATTTCCACCAGGATTCTCTCACGTTCGTCATGCGAGTGTCGGGTGGTTGGTGTACTAGAGAATAGAAGAGAAGGGCATGCACAGATGAAACGTAAATCGTTACGTGTGGGAGCTTTTTGGTTTTGTGGGTTTTGACGTTTTTTTTTTTTTTTGGAAAATGGTTATAGGGCTCGCGTACAAATTGTTTCGCTTAATTAATTAATGATTACGAACCGTAAACTCCACAAAAAGTATCCATAAAGAGAATTAAACCTTTTTTACGTTAAATTAAAATTAAAATTAAATTAAAATTAAAATTAAAATACACACATTATATTTTTATCTACTCCCATTCAGAGACTACTAAATTCTTATTCACGATTTTTAAATCACAATCTACTAAAGTGATATTATCACCAATAAACTCAATCCATGGTCCATCTAAATCATCAGTGAGATTCGGATAAGTATAATTCAAAAATTGCTCCCTCTCCTCATCAATAGTACTTATCCTCCTCTTCCTCAAGATCCCAATCCCATTCACAATCCCACTTTCTTCACCATCGTCACCATTCACATTCATGTTTGATCCGTAATCTGAGAAATCACCATTCACAATCATAGACTCATTAACTAAATTGGAACCTGACCCGGGACTCTGTGACATAGGCAAGTAAATCGAATTCGATGGTGGTTGAATGATTAGTGGCGCCGCAGAAGGGTCGTCACGGAACCTGGAGATGATGGAACTTTGATCAAGGACATGATCATTTAAAATCCCTATCCCGTGTGCTATCCCACCCATTAAATTCCTATTATTATCCTCGTGCGTGCTACTGATATCGTCTTCAAACTCTTTATCGAACTCATATGGACTTTGAATGGCACGAAGGGCAATGAAGTTGTTTAATGGTAAATAATACTTCTCGTAATTATAAACCATTAGTAATGTGACTAGTAGTAATGGTAAGATTAAAATAGCTAGTAATAATGTCCCCTCTAATGCTAATGTCCCAAACATAAATAATTGGAAGATAGTTATACCTAACATTAACCTTCTGAAAATTATGGGCCAGACTTTACCAGTGGAATGAGGTGGGTGGACATAATTATAAACTAATTGGTATTTATACACCAAGTACCCCAATATGAAATAAACTAACCCACTAGTGACGATTTTCGTAGATACAACGGAGTAAATTATAATTATTATAAAGATTAAAATGTGTTGTGGTAATTGAATACCAAAATCAAAAATTGGAGGTGTGAAATAGTAAAATCTATAGTCCCTTGGAGTTTTCAAAATTATATCTTTCAAGAAAATAATTTTGCCAAATAAATTTAAAAATATGACGTCTCCGAGTTGTAGTAATCGGATAGGGAACATACCTAAACCTTGTAATAATATCAAGTCAATATAAAACAATGATTTTTTCTTCAATGATGACGCTAATTGGTATGGGATCTTGGATGTGTCTCGTATGAAAGATAAGTAGTCCCATATCGTACCCGTTATAACGAACACCAAAAAGAAATTGAAGAATATGTAAAAGAAATTCTTCAGTAATGTGGATAATTCAATATCACTATTTGATGTGTGACCCTGGTGTTGTGATAAGAATCGGTAAAAGTACGGTAATGTAAGGTTCAAAAGTGAGTATAATAACGGTGGTAAAATACCGGTTACGATAGTGGTTAACCATTGTGATTGTTCAATTAATTTACCCAATGCTGGCCAAAATTTTGAAATTGATTTGGGGTCTAGTAATGTAGATAATGAAGATACAATAAATAAAATAGGAAAGTAACTCAAAATTATGATGAATGTTATAAGGTAAGAATTGAATAATCTTTGGTAATACGTCAACTTCAAGTTCTTCCATTTTATGTCTGTCGGTGCAGGAGCTAAATTAACCATTAATTTGTACACTCTTGGATCTAAGATTGTTTGAGCCGCCATTTGCGCAGATGATACACTGTCCATGGTCACGAACGCACATGGTAGTTGTCTGAAGATCGGATCGTCATGCAAGATCAAATCGTCGTTGAAGTGGTCTCTATATTTCTCTTGAATCGCAGATATTTCATCATCTAAAGATTTCAAGTCTCCCATATACGATAAAAATTTGGTATCATTGTAATTTAAACTTTTGATGATTTTACCACTTGGGATTTTATCATTTAAATTAATTTTTAATTTGTAGGTATTAGAAAGGTATTTCTCAATCTTATTAACTAATTTCTGTCTATTCTTAAATTTCAAATTAAATGCTTCACAATCATAAATCATTTTAATTTCTTCCACTTTCCCTATCCCTAAATCTTCAATGAAATCTTTCAACACACCAGTGGTTTTCTGCCTTAATAGCAGTTTAGGGATCCCATCAATCTTAATAGTACGATCAGTAATTGAATCTTGTGAAGCCAAATACTTCTGTCTAGACTTGATGATTCTTTTAGTGTAGTCATGGATGTGTATATAACACAATATTGAAAATATGTATGCAAAAATCGGGTAAACCCAAAGGAATTGTGGGAAATCATCACTCAAATCCGGCATTGGATTATCATTGCCACCATCACCACCACTACCATCATCTAGTTGTGCTTGTTTCCCTATCACGACACTAGCCATCGATGCAATTGTCGACGGCACGATCTCCGACCATGCGTAATCATCCTTATCGTAATGACCGGTATAATAATACCTAACGGGACTCAATACTAAAACAGCTAGTATAGAAAATTGGAAAAATATCTTAATCCCCAATTTAAAAAACATTAAGAACACGTACGCGTCGAGCCCACTATACTGCAATACCTCTTCCTCCGACATCATCACAACAGTGCTAATCCAACCAATATAGTTTGAAGGGATCGTCTTCATGATATTGACCTTGCGTAGTGTCCTCATGGCGTAGATATGGGGCCATTTGTATCGTAAGACGCAGAATAGGGTGAATGACGAGACCCCGAGGGATAAGCATAGGATGAGTTGAGTCGTGAACACCCGCTGTTGGCCCCTTATTGGGTCGTATTCTGGTTCTTCTAGCATTTTGATCAGGTTCTTGTAAACCCTCTCCTCTGTGATGTTTTGGTTCGTCTGTTTCACAGGTTCGCGTATACACAAAGTTTGAATTTTGTTTAATAGTGTGGCCAAGAGTGGGTAAGAGGTTTGGTGGATTATATGTGTTAGTTAGTGTGACGTGTTGGGGTGTTGATGTGGTGTGATTATGATTGGAGGTAGGGTTTAGTTGTTGGGAAGTTGAGTTAGGAAGATTTTGTATTGGTATCTCAAATCTAAGATATCTGGTTGTACGATGATCACATCACCAAAAGTTATTCTACGACAAATTCTCTAGATTCCCGTTAATTGTGGAGTAAATCAAGTTCTAATAATATTATTAATTGTTTAAAGTGAAATTGGGAAGTTTACAAGTACAAAGAGTAATCTTTTGATCTAAAAATGACGTAAAATAAACTAAACTAAACTTTTCCTAATCATAGAATTCTTGAATTCAAAGTTAACTAATGAGATAAAGTTAACCTATATAGCAATGTATCGTAGATAAAGTATCCTAAGAATAAATTAAACTTTCAGAGAGTAAACATTTACGAAACTAAGAGAAACTTTGAAACGAAACCAAGTAAAGTGAAAGTAAGGATGAATCGAAATTGGTGAAAGAGAGTGAGGGTTCCCACAATCGATACCAGATTTTAATGTATGACGGAGTATAAACTACACTTACAATTTCAATCTTAAAGCTAGACTTGACTATTGTTTAACCTAAAAATAAAGCTCTGCAGATCCGTACATGAGACTTACTCAATTCGTACGAATTCAGACAATTTATTTCCCAAATTGAAACAATAAAGACTCAATTGTGGGTGGATATGGTTAAGTGAACTGATTAAATGCCTTCATGTACTGGATTGGGGTTGTGATAAGTGTATTGTCTTGATGGCTCGGTATGATTTTGGTATTGTGTGGAAATGGTGTTTGCCCTTTTTTTAAACTTTTCAGTGATTTTTCCAGACACTGAATTTCCCAGAAGCCTAGATCAAAATTTATTTGATTTCTGATTGTACCTTGGTTTTGGTTTTGATCTTGGTCTTGGTTTCGAAGTATCCCTAAATTTGCAAGTTTTGTGGTGATTGCACTGATAAGAAAGAGCGATAACGATAAAAAACGATAACGATAAGAGACTGAGAAAGTTGATTTCACCAGTGAAGGATTAAAATTCAATAAAAACTTAAACCCACTAACTGAATCTTATTATTTTTCCGAGTTAACTGCATGACACACCAGAACTTTGAATTATGAAAAACTAAGTGTGTTTTTTAGTATTTTCTGCATAGAAAACTTTAAAACTGAAAATTTTCGCAGCTTTGCATCATCTTGCACCACCGTACAAGAACTGGTAAAAATCTAAACCATGAAACAATAGGGAATAATTGTACTAAATCTAAATAAAGGGTTCTCTCTACCCTATACGTTTAAAAACATACTCTCAATACCCTTTTCTGTGTGTTTTCTTCAATTGTGGCTAACAAGAGGGAACAGCAATTTTTTCCCAGTCCCCCAGAATTTTGCACCTAGTTCTTACCTGTTTCTGATTTGTGTCTGGATAATTTGGTTATTGAACAATACAAGTTTGCCTGGAAAGAGTTTTTTGGGGTATGTAATAATAGAACTGGTAAAGATTTTTTTTATTGGATTTTAAGAGAATAGAAAAACGGAAAAATATCTTTTTTTTTATAAAAGTTTTGATTTCCCACCATCCTAAACTTTTGTTTTAGCCTTAGTATACCAGAATTGTTTTAAAGAATTATCAAAATGTCAGATTCATCAAATTCATTACCGTCATTTGCAAATTTTATTAAGAATGTACCAACAGATCCTCGTAACCATTCTAATCTTGGATCTGTGAACCCTCAAAATCAACCACAAATACATAATTCTGAAAATAATCCACAAATCAATTCTTCATCGATGTTTCAACAAGGTAATAGTCTGGTTTACCCAAATCAAAATATTCAACAAGTTTCAAATTTATCTTCAAGTGTTGGAGTTAATCAATTCAACTATAGATTGCAACCAAGTTTAAACAATTCAAATTTAAATTCAAATCCAATGATTTCACCAACTAGTCCAGTTAGTCATACTTATTTACAACCAAGATCTCATAGTCATTCTCAAAGTTTACCAAATGGTAGAGTTTCAGTTAATCCACCTTATTATGTAACTAATTTAAATCCAAGTTTAAATCAAGGTATTAATTCAAATCCAAATTATATTCCAGCTCATAGAAGATCAACAAGTAGTTTAGGTAGTTACCCTGCAGCTTATCAATTTCCACCATTACCAAATCAATCATGGACTTCACCACAATCTCAATCTATTAATTTAGTTAATTCAGTTAATTCAATTCATAGTTCCAAAAATTCAAATGGTGGTCAAATTAATTCACCCAATAATAGTAATCAAAGATTCTTAAACAATCGTAATATTTCATTACCAACAAATCAAAATAATGTTTTATTTCAAGATAAAAAGTGGGATCCAGAATTAATTATGAAATCATTAAATAGAATTTTACCAACTTTTAAAGATATTATTGAAGGATTTTCACAAATTCAAACAGCGTTTAATAATATTCAAGAAAATTCAATTAGAAATCAAGGTCCAATTTCAAGTAGATTTTCAATTAATGGACAAATTATTAATGGTGAATATGTTAAAGATCAAATTTTATCACTTCCAACTTCAATTTTATTAAATTTAAAATTTTATTTAGATTTAAATAGTGATATTTTAGATAAAATTAGGAATAATCAATCAATTTTATTTCAAGAAAATGAATTAAAGAATAAACAAATTAATAATTCAAGAATTATTTCAAATCAAAATCAATTATCTGTTGCTCCACTCCCAATAGTAAATGGAATTTCTAATGTCCCAAGTGGTTTAATCCCAATGAATCAATTACAACAACCACAACAACAACAACATTTAGGACCAATGATTCAACCACAACCACAACAAATTCCACTAAATATTACCAAACCAACAACTTCGAGAAAGAAAAGGGTATCAGATAGTAGTACTGATAATATTGATAGTAGCAGTAATAGTGGTAATAGTGGACCAGCATCACCAAAGAAGAAATCCAAGTTATCAAATATTTCACCAAATTTAACAGCAACAAGTAAAAAATCAAAAGTTAAAAAGGGAATGAATAAATTTGATTCTGATAAAAGAACTAAATCACCATCGAATTGTAAACATTGTAATAGTAATACTACTCCCGAGTGGAGGAGAGGACCAGATGGTGAAAAAACTTTGTGTAATGCTTGTGGAATTTTCTATTCTAAATTAATTAGGAAATATCTGAGTGTTGATATGGCCGCACAAATTATGCGTGAAAGAAAGGAAGAAGGTAGAGAAACTCATAGACATGTCTAACTAACTACCTAATGTTAAATAACTCCTAGATTCTTAAAAGAGAGGATATTTGATTTGATCCAAGTTTTTGGGATTTTCAATCGACGTTCAAAAATGATTAACTAATCTTAAAAAATATTTTTTTTTTTGTTTTTGTGTGTTTGTATTTTTATATTTTTATATTTGTAGTTTTATAAATTATTGTACTTTTATTTCATTTAGGATCAAATAAATCCCGCCTCTAGACCACCCAAACCTTCTTTACCTACAAATACAAACAATAACACTCGTTTAAACCCCTTTACACGTTGCTATTTTATTTCCCTTTTCTTTCGATCTTGTAGATCAATGTGGTTATAACGAAATCGCTTAGCTAAAAATCCAAACAAAAAATTACTGTATTCAGGTTCAAAAGGGACTACATGAAACAAATTAATATCACCATCAACATCAATGGCTATTTAAAGGGGTCAAAAATGTGTATTTATGTTATTAAATCGATTGAATTAGGGTTTATTAATTACTATTAATCGTATCTTGAATGAATATTTTTTAGTGAATCAACCATTTAAGAATTAAAAATTACCCTTAAATGGATATATTACTTGCATGAAGATCGTCAATCATCATTGCCGACCAATTACCTTGATTTAAACGTATCGGTTTGGTGAAATGTGGAATTAGTTGGTGCACATATTTGAAAATTGTGTATCTTTTTGCACCCAAAAATTACTGCTTTTGGGTGTAAAAGGGACGCTTTGAAACAAATTTTTTTTTTTATCTCTCTTGTAACAAGGTTTATAGTGTATTGTGGTATATTGGAGATACCGTTCGTATAATGAAACAACATCAATGGTTGAAACCACCACCTAGACACAATAAGAAAAAAATTATAAATACCTAGCTTTTTACCCTGTTTTTTATCATTATCAAACACTGAAAACTAAAAAGTTTTAAATAAAGTTACAAAGATACCAAATTAAATTAAATTAACAATGAAATTTTCAAATACTATCATTCTTTCAATCTTAGCTGTTTTAGCTATTGCTGCTCCAGTTGATGAAACTGTTAAAAGAGATGCTAATGCTGATGCTGCTCCAGAAGCTGTTGCTGATGCTAACGCTGATGCCAATGCTAACGCTAACGCTGAAGCTGGTTGGGGATGGCCTGAAAGACAAATGTATCAACCAATTTCTAAAAGGGAAGCTGAAGCTGCTGCTGCTGCTGGTTGGGGATGGCCTGAAAGACAAATGTATCAACCAATCTCCAAAAGAGATGCTAATGCTGAAGCTGGTTGGGGATGGCCTGAAAGACAAATGTATCAACCAATATCAAAGAGGGATGCTAATGCTGAAGCTGGTTGGGGATGGCCTGAAAGACAAATGTACCAACCAATCTCAAAGAGGGATGCTAATGCTGAAGCTGGTTGGGGATGGCCAGAAAGACAAATGTACCAACCAATCTCAAAGAGAGATGCTAATGCTGAAGCTGGTTGGGGATGGCCAGAAAGACAAATGTACCAACCAATCTCAAAGAGAGATGCTAATGCTGAAGCCGGTTGGGGATGGCCAGAAAGACAAATGTATCAACCAATTTCTTAGATACTTTGCCATTCAAATCTTTACTGGATACCTCGATGGTCTTAAGTTCTAGTTTTTCGTCATTATCATTTCTATATTGTTTCCAAAATAAATAACCGGGTAAATTTTTTCTCTAAATATCTCTCTTTATTTAAGAATAATTTTAGAATATATACATTACTCAACTAAAACTAAACTAAACTAACTAGAATTCTTCTTTCTTTGCAGCCTTTTTCCTAGAAAAGAAAAATGTCTTTTGAGCTGGTTCATTTTGATTTGTATAACCTTCATTATTAAACATTAAATTATCATCAGTTGAACTACTTTTTGGTTCAGTATAAGTATCATTATGTTCATCAGTATAATATTGCTCACTACTATTTTTTTTCAGTTTTGCAACAACTCTCAGTCTATTGATTGCTAACCAAACAGTACTAATTAATAAACACGCAACTGAAGCCCATAATATACCAAAAGTTTTAGCATCAAGATTTGAAGAAATTCCAGCATTTCTAAAAGCATTCCTACCTTTAACATGAATAGCAGTAAGTAAAGCCGCACCACCCGTGGTGAAGAATAAAGCAACACCACTTGCAATACTACTTATTAAAGTTGTAAATTTCCCTGGTAAAAAGCATGATAAAAATGCAGGTACAATTGATAAAAAGGCAAATACAATACCAACTAAAAGTACAGAATAAGCAACTCTAGAAGTATAAAAATAAGTGTTTCTATTTTTCAAAAAATCATTTGGAATATTATCAGTTGATTCAAAATTATCCTTTGGTGAATATGGGAATGCAGGACTTTTACCTGAACAATTTGTATTTTTACCATTTTCAACCCCACAAATTGAGTATAAAGTCCATCTTGATCTATCATTGGTATTACCTCCACTTGAATAGCCACTTAAACTTGAAGAATCAACATCACTTAAATAGAATCTACCTAATGTACCAGTATTTGAACCAATTAAATTAACTAAAAATAATAAAACAATGGAACCAGCTAATAAAAATATTGGGAAAATTGTCAAAATTCTTCTCAACATGGCTTACTGTTTGAACAAAAATATAATATAGAATTGAAGAAATGGAGTTTCAAAATTATCAAAACTTCACTAAAAATTTGAAAAATTGTGGATAATTCACCCTTTATTAAATATTTTATAAATCGAACCTTTGCCCAAGTTCGTCCAAGTGAATGACTGAAATTTAATCACTTATTGCTAATTTTCTTGAGAAAGGCTGTAACCTCATGTGACTATGTGCTGCGATTTATTGGGTTTAGACTTTGCTGCAAATTTGAGCGATAAGCATCCGGAAGAAGTGGCAGACACAACTATAAATAGAGACATATAAAATGTATAGGAATATTTATATTATTTTCAATATTATTTTCTTGTTGTATTTGTTGAACGATACTTTGATGATAGGTAATACAGAAATATTTGATTGTTCTCAGCCCGTTGAGATGGAAAAACCCCTGAAGATTGATATTTTTATCATTTACGTCTTGCGCTTTTAATATAAAGTTTTAAAATAGTGCCTGAAATTGTGTTTATTCGGGCTTAAAATATTTATGACTTTACTAAATATAAATAACAAAATTTTAAAAATTCTTTTCATAGGGTTATTTTTTAAAAATTCGGTATGAGAGTCGTGTAGGTGTGTTTGTCAGTAATATTATTACGGATATTTTATATTTTCTAATAATAGTATTAAATTTTGGGATGTAAATGTTATTTAGCCCGCAGTTAAACATACAACCCATACTTTTAAATTTATAAAGGGTATAAAGGTATAAAGGGTATATGTATTATTCTCTCAAGAAAAGAAAATTTTTTCAGAATCCTTATTTCTAAAAGAATTATATTCAAAAGATTGATTAAATGAATTATTACTTGAATTTGAATATGTTTTAACTTCGCTAGCCAGTTCTTCATTAGGATAATAATAATAATAATCATCATTGTTATTATTAATATTATTATTGTTCTTCTTATTATTATTATTTTTTTTGAATTTTGAATCTTGGTTTTGTAATTTTAAAATTAAAGACCAAATAAAACTTGTTAATGTGAAAAACATACAAATCCATAATAATATAAAAGTTCTTTTATCTAAATTTGAATTAATTCCAGATTTATTAAATTCATTAACACCTTTTATATGAATTGCTGTAAGAATTGAAACTGAACTTGTTGTAAATAAAAATGATAATCCATTAATTGTTAAACTTAAAATTGTAATTATTTTACCAATTAAAATTGTTGATAAGATTGTAATAATTAAATTTATAACAGTAAAACTTAAACCAATAATTAATAAACTATAACCAATTTTAGAACAATAATAATAAGTATTTCTATTATTTAAAAATTCATTTGGAATATTATCAATTAATTTAAAATTATCTTTTGGTGAATAAGGTAAAGCAGCTACAGGATTATCTAAACAATTAAGAATTTTTGTACTATTTGTTTCTTTAACTGTGCAGATTGAATATAAATTCCATCTGATATTAAAATTACTACTTGGAGTAACCAGAATACCAAATTCATTCAGTTTGGATTCAATTTCACTAAAATATAAATCATTTAAACCTTTAATATTTTCACCACCTATTAAATTTATAATAATGAATAAAATAACTGAAATACTTAAGAATATACTAGGTCCAATTGATAAACATCTTAATCCAATCATCTTCACCCGTTGGTATATATATACATATATATAAATAGAAAAAAATTAGAGGATACTTAAACTTGTTTATATACTTGAAAAAAAAAAAACAAAAAACACAAATCACGGAGTTGGAGATTTAGGAAATACAATTATGAAACTTTTTCTTTACCTTTTGCAGCAATTCTCTTTCTCTCTCTTTTTCCTTTTTTTCTATTCACCTACACGTGACCTGTCTCGTGACCATTTTTGCTTTTGTCACCTGATCGTTCACGTGCAAAGTGCGGATTTGTCGATTTTATGTAATAGATTAGTCAGAGATTACATAATATAAGATGATACTTCATAGGATTCTAGGTAAAAATGAAAACCTTATAGATAATTTTCAGATAAGAAATTATTGATATTC
>JAJLWZ010000074.1:0-38752 GCA_030571035.1 Yamadazyma buinensis
AAACATATTAAATGGAACTATGGAAAACTGAAACCAAGTAAAATCATCACCAAGATGAAAGGGGAATTCGATGATACCATAGTACACACATCTAAAGAAATGTTGAAAATTAGCCATGAATACTACACCACCCTTTATAGTAGGAAAAAGACCTCCCACTATGAAAATTTTGTTAAAGATTTCATCCCACACCTAGACTCCACTTTGAAAAACGAAATTGAACAACCGGTAACTCAAGAGGAATTATTGACGACCCTTAAATCTTGTAACGTCAATTCCACTCCTGGCCCTGATGGTCTACCTTTCAAATTTCTTATCAATTACTGGGAACATATTGGTTCACTTCTCACAAAAGTAACCAACCATATTTTGGAAGGAGGAACACCACCTGCCTTCATGTGTACCAGCTTAATTCAGCTTATTCCGAAGAAAGTAAAATCGATATCGATTCAAGACTTTAGACCAATTGCTTTAACTGACTGTTCTTTTAGATTAATTAATAAAGTCATAAGTAACAGATTACAACCAGTTCTTCAACAACTCATTCATCGTAACCAAACTGGTTTTATTAAAGGTCGAAGCTTAGATACCAATATTCAACAAGTTTTACAGGTCATTGAATATCTCAGATCTAACATTAGAAACCGCCAATACCAATCCTTCCTTAAAGATCAAGCTTTGATAATATTAGATATCACTAAAGCATTTGATACGGTTAGTCATGAATTCATTGAATTTATGTTGCAGAAATATCAATTTGGTTCAAAAATCACCAATTTCGTTTTAGCTTTCCTAAAAGATCAAACCTCCATGATGATAATTAACAAGTTCACCTCTGAGCCAATTAAATTACAAAGAGGTACAAAGCAAGGTTCTCCTTTATCACCACTATTATTCAACTTAGCGATGGAACCTTTACTAGCAAGAATCAAATCACAAATCGTGGGTATAAGTTGGAATATTCAAAAGATTTTCAAAACCAACTATAAATATTCAGCATTTGCTGATGACTTAATGATAGGTGCCCAACACCTCAAAGATCAAAAGAAAGTTAAATCTATTATTCACAAATTTGAAAGAAGTACAGGGATGATCATCTCACCTACTAAATCAACTGTTTACTGGAAACTGTCTATTAATCACCTGAAAATTTTACCGTTCAATCATAAATTATTGCAAGAAGGTTTTGTCTACTTAGGAATTAACTCAAATGGTTCAAATTGGGAAGATAAAGCTAACACCATCAGAAGATTATTCTACTCCAAAATCTCTCCATCACTTACTTATGAAATGCATGTTAAAGCAGCTAATACTTATATTATGTCCACGATATACTATCAAGATATTCATAGTCCTATGTCAGCTGATTTCATTGAAGAAAATCTTATCAAACCAATGAAAAGACTACCTGCACCATTTTACAATAAGATCAAGGCAGAACGGCTTTATGCACATCACAAACTCGGTGGTTTTGGTCTTATCAACATCCCAATTAAATTAGCTGCCAGAAGAGCTACCCAAATTGTTGCACTCTTCGATGAACATCTAGAGTGGTACCAAATCAACACCATTGTTCACATCCAAACTGAAATCAATCGTTACCTCGTCACATGGTATTACAACCATACCACACTACCACTTCCAGAAAATGTAGCAATGCCAGGGGCAGGTGATCAGCTAGGGATTGGCAGTGTTGAAGACATCCAAACCTTCATACCGTGGTATTCACTTTTCCTTCATAACTACATTAGGATTGAAGGTACAATATTGGATTCGGCTGCTTTTCTTGCAAAGGCGATTTGGAAATCACCGTTAAGAGAGTGGATCGCCAGCTGGTTCAAAGTCATGAAACTCAAAGAAGAATTATATCCTATCAAAGTATATCCCAACATTGGTTATATAACATTAAGAAAAGAAGCTTATATTAACTTCCTTACAAAACCAGTCAATGAGAGATTCCGAAAACAATTAAGATTAATTACTGATCCCGACAAAGAAATAACCAAGACTAGTTTCAAAAGTTTTGCCAGAAAATTTTCATTCATTAATGCTCCTCCTATCACTTCGAATTCATCCATTGCCGCAACCACACCAATTAAATGGGATGAAATATGGAAAAACTTAGGGAAGATTCCTTTATTTCTTAACCATAAAGTGACCTATTATAAATTCTTCTTATTGGGATATTTGACGGCTCATCAATACCAACACGATAAATGCTACTTATGTGGAACGGATTCGAACAATAACCTTCACTCCTTCATCAACTGCAAAATAACAGGAAAAATATGGGTCAAATGTTTCCAAGGCACCCAAAGATACAACTTCTTAGGACACATACTATCAGCAGAGGAAATTTACAAAATCAACTTATATATCATATCAGTCTACTTAATCCGAAAAGACGCTAGAACAAACAGCATTCAAAAAGGAGAGGAAAATGTCTCAGAAGAATGGTGTAACAATTGGTTGACAAAAAATTGGTCTAAATGTATTACATTTACACAATTTAAACAATAAACAACAAAGCTTTAATTAATTTCAAATCGATTAAACCTGGAAAATCACCATGAAACACATTGCAACAAAATTTTAATTAAATGCCGTCCCTGGATACAGAGGATAACCTTGAATTAAAATATTCGACAGGGTCTCAACCCACTTATAATTATTACTCCACTTCTTTCATATCAAAACTTCAAATTTCGTATGGCTCAGTATCCATATTCATACACAACTTCGGTGGAAGTTAGAGATCATTCTCAAACTTCCTACTTATATTAAATAGCAATAAATAGTTTTTAATTAGTTTATACTTTTCAATATAAGATTTGTTACTTAAAAAAATAAAAAAAAAAAAAAAAAACATTTAGATTATCCAAGTAATTCAATAACTCGTTTATTAAATACACTTATTACTAGATTTTAGATTAATGAAATAAATTAATGATTGATATCTAAGATGATTTTAGAAAAATACAATCTATTAAAGTTTTAATATATAATTAGACTTTGATGCAGTGTTCTTAATATTATAATCTCTAAAAAACTTTATTTAATAAGAGTTGCTTTATAGTAATTAAGATGCAGGGTTTTTATGTAATAGGTTATGATAGTATATTAAGCCATATCATGGCTTAATAGTACTATATTAATAGATTTTATAGATTTAGTTAGTTTTAATGGATATAAATTGAGCATTATTACCTGTGTTTGTACCTGTATATACTAAAAGAAAAACACGTCTCTGGACCTTCTCCGACTAGCCCCGATTGTAAGTAATTTTGATTGTTTAAATCTGATATAATCCTTATCTAATTTTTACGTGTCGTTTACAAAAGCCAAAAATTTAAGATATTGGCTTATAAAATAAAATATATATCAAGTGTGGATTCAAAATTAAAAATTATTCAATTGTTATTCCCTTATCATGGATGGAAAGATTTCAACTCCATTTGGTGATAAATTGGCTTCAGATTTATTCCTTGATTTCGATGATAATAAATCTGTTGTGATTTTTGATGGTCAGAATATTCCAAGAAGAATCAACAAAATGAAGAAAGTAGAGAAGAACTTTGCAACATTAAGTTTATCACAAAATGAAGTTCATGTGAGCAGCGATAAAGTGATTAGCTGTTTTTTTAGAAATCCTTACAGTTTTACTGAAACAAAATCAATTATTAGAGTAAATTGCCCATCGAAGTTGACTAATGAAAGGATCGAAGATATTACAAGTGATACATCATTGGATGATTTTAATTTAAATCAAGCTTTTGGTTTAAAACAAGTTCCTGACATAAATTTAATTGATAAAATTGATTTAAAACCACTAAGTGAAGTTGTTCATACTGAAGATGTTATAGCATTTGCTATTAATTTGGCACCAAATAAAGAATTAAATGTAAAAGATATTAAAAAATTTGCTAAAAAATTTGAAACTACTACCTTTATGAGTATTGATAAAGAATTAAATAACATATTTTTTTATGAAATTGATGATAAATTCAGAATCATTCCACAGTATGTAGATTATTTTCTTACTTTTGAAGCTTTTTTGAATTCAAATCTTTACCAATTAAAATTATTCGATCGAATTAGAAAATTTGAATGGTTTGATTGTAAATGTGGTAAACCAAAAAATCGCATATTATTTGGTAATCAAAGTGAAGAATCAAATAAATTGAAAAAATTATTAGACTCAAATATATTAAATTTAAATCAACTTAATCCTAATGTTTCAATTGAGTTAAGAGTGGATGATTTATGTAGTCTCGCATATGATATAACTTACTACAATACTAGTCTTGTTTCTACATTGGATATAGTTAATGCTCAAGAAGAAATATTACTTGATGATGAAGACTTAGAATGTTTAGTTTCAAGTATAATTTTGTCATTTCATCCAAACAGGCATGGTACATATAAGTATCTATACAATCACCTTTCATTCCACTGTGTTAATGGTAAGAAACGTAATAAAGCTTTGAAATCACATCGTGAGGAATTTGAAAAACCGGGATCACATTATAAAAAATTAGTATCATTCTTAACTAAGTATAATATGGTAGATTTTAAACTCGATACAAGAGTAAGAGGTGAATATTTAATTGATAAACTTTTCAAAAGCTTCCCTTTCCATTTATTGAAAAATATTGAAACTAATAAGAAGATATTGAAAAGACTTTTAGGGTTTTTTGTACTTTTTAAAGATAATGGTGTTGTAAAAGTGCAATTGCATAGCACTCTCCCTTTGCCACTTGTAATTGTTTCCCATATATTTCATTCATTTGGTGTTTTACTACAAATCAATAATATAAAACTTCCCTGTATTACTATTAATTATATACCACCTCCATTGAGAGAATTATTTCAACCAATGTTAAGGGATCTTACTGATCATAATCTTTTCGAAGATAAAATTCAATTTGTTTCACTAGTTATTAAAGAACCGCCAAGCCTGGATGTAAAAGCTTTGTATAAGATCAGTACAGGATCTGGCTATCGGTTACCAGGCAATGGATTTTTTGATGATGATTCATTTTCTGATGAAGATTGAAATTAATCTGTTGTTCCATTTTTTTTTTTTTTTTTTCAGTTGGTGTTTATAATTGCAGTTTGTTTGTACAGGAGTTAAAATAAATTTCTTTGGTTATTATTTTATGCTGTATGATTGTCGAACAGATGGCTTGTGTTGTTCCTTTTTTTTTTTTTTGTTTGTTTGTTCTAGTTGTGTTTGTTGTGTTTGTTTTAGTACCCACATATTCCCGTTATTATTGTTGTTTGTTTTCTGAGTATGTGTATTGAAGTATTTGTAGTATAATATATTATGTAGATTTCAATATAGGTTTTTTAAAAATGTTTCATTAATCTATTTAAACTCAATTTATGTGCCTTAGTTGCTGATTATGTTCTCCAATTAAAGTTTTTAATTTTTCTTTTTTATTTAATTAAAGTTATCTGAACTCAATTCTTTACCATATAACAGCTTGAATTATTCATAACTTAATATCCAATATATATAAGTTGTGCATTTCCAATAATTCTAACAAAAAAAAGGTTATTAAATCCCAATTTTATTTGATAAAATGTTCCAGAAATATGAGATCAATATTCTATTCCTAGAAAATCGATACGAGGTTATCAAATTATAGTCCTTTTAAATTTCAATTATGAAAATCTTAATATTATGAAAATTTTGTGTTTAATATACAATACAGTTTAATCCATTTCAAATCTTAACTTTTAACCTTAATTTCATTAAAATTATAGTTTATAGTCTTGGTTAATTAAACTTTACAGAAAAAGAAAAAAAAAAAAAAAAAAATAAAGTTAAAATATCATTTATAATAATGTAAAAGCTCATAATTTGTACGACAACTAACTATTGAAAAAATTTCAAATCAATTTTTAAGACAGCAAAATTTAATTTTAATGATAAGTTGAAAATAGGAAATTATTTCGCACAAATACAACATGGAGAGTGAGTATATCATAAATAAAATTAAACTCAATAAGGATTATATTTCAATAGTGCTGGGGATAAATTTTAGTAACATTATTAATGACGTTGGAGATTACATTGAAGGTAATTCTGGAGAAGAAGTAGAAGATGAAGTAGAAGTAGAAGATGAAGTAGAAGTAGAAGTAGAAGTAGAAGTAGAAGATGATAGAATGCATGAAGATGAAGAACTAGGTGAAGGAGTTGGTGAAGGAGTTGGTGAAGGAGTTGGTGAAGGAGTTGGTGAAGGAGTTGGTGAAGGAGTTGGTGAAGGAGTTGGTGAAGGAGTTGGTGAAGGAGTTGGTGAAGGAGTTGGTGAAGGAGTTGGTGAAGGAGTTGGTGAAGGAGTTGGTGAAGGAGTTGGTGAAGGTGAAGTTGAACCTGGTTTATTAGAACGAGTTACTCAAAAGCTCTCAGAATTACGAGCCATGGATTGGGAAAGATATAAAACCCCTGAGTACGAAATTCAAGATTTTGTACCAGATGATTACGATGGTACAAAGTTGGACCGTATTACATACATTAATACGATATTGGCTATTCGTAAATGGGTCAAGCGTTTAGCAGAAACCAAGAAAAGTATTCTTTTCTATAAGGAAAAGGAAAAGGGAGAACGTATATCTTTTGGGCATAACCCAAATAATCGGCAACCAAATTTAACTAAATTTCCTGGTTGGAAAAAGGGATTTGAATTCAATCCACAATGTTTACAAATAGATTCCCAATTTAATGTGCCACAAGTGCCTATCCAAAAGGCAGAAGTTACTAATAATCAAGCCAGAGAAATTGAAAACTTAAATCTTGATATTATTAAGTTTCTTTATGAGATTTAAGTTTTCTATTGATCATGATATACGTTAACTAAGGAGTTTGGGTAAATGGTAAGGGTGGATACTACGTGTGTAAAAAAAAAAAAAACCTTATATATATTTGCTAAAAATCATAATTTTTAATAAATATTTGAAATTACTTAATTATAAAAAGCATAAATACTAAACTAAAAGCCATTTAAAAAGAAGCTTAATAATCGTTCTTGGATGATTAATCCATATTCTCTCTATTATAAATATCTCTGTAGACATGATGTTCCATTTCCATCAAAAACTCTAACGCGAAGTAAAAATAAGTTGATAGGATTATCTTAAGATATCAATATTTTCTGTTTCGAATAATGTTCTTGGATTCTAAAGCTGAGATTACCTTTTTTCAAGAATCTGATGACAAAGTTTTAAAAAAGGAATTGAAAGATTTAGAAAGAGGTAATTATAAAACACTTGATGGTGAAGAATTCACTGTTGGTAATAGTGGAAATGGAGGCATGTTTGAATTATCTGTATACGATAAAAATAAAATACTTAAAACGCTTTGTGTAGGAGGGGATACGCAATTGTACGTTTCATTCAATAGAGATCCTATTAGCTTAAATCGTCTGTATGCAGAAATCAGTTGTATTGGAGAGGCTCTAAACTTGGTCAACCCAATTCAAAATGACGGTAATTCTGTAGATTTACAAGTTCAACAAAGTAATGAAAGCTTTAATGAAAATCAGGCATATATGGAGAGTATCATTAATCAGTTGAATGATTTTCAAAAGGATGCTTCAGAAAATAATCTGAAAACTGTTATTCAATTTTTAGTTGATGAGATTTCAAATGGGAATGATTCCTTTAGTCAATTAGAAAAAGAACTTGCCAAATATTTCCCATTAAATTTTAATAGCAATACATTAAAGACTATTTTACAAACTTCATTAAGAAATAAGATTTTCTCTTGTAAAGATCAAATTTATAAAATAGTAGGTAATATACTGGGTATTGTTAATAACACTGAGGATTCAACTTTTGATAATATTGATCAATTCAAGAAAATTATTTTCCAAAAATTGAATATAAAAGTAAATAATCCATCTGGAAATAAATGTTTCAAAACCAATTCATGGTCTGTAAGAAAAACTGATAAAGAAAGAATTAAAGTTTTTGAAAAACTTGTTAAAGATAAATGCTTTTTATTAGAACCATTACTTCTAAACAAAGGAAATTACAAAATTAAAATAAAAGATATCGCTGATTTTAATAAATGGCTGTTAAAAAATAAAATGAAATTATCTTTGGCTTATTTTAAGTCAGAAAAGACCAAATTAATTGAATCAGAAGAGTCAAAGCAATCAAGGAGTTTAATGAATCGAAAAGGAAAAATATTAAAAATAAATGCAATAGAGAAGATAAACAATGCCAGTTATATCGAAGTAAGACTGGAAGGGAAAATCAGACTTAATTCGGGTATTTTTGTTAGTGATTAAAAAGAGAATCTAATGCATAAAAATTTTTATAAATCTCTGTCTCAAACAGCTGTTAATTATTAAGATATATATCTACTTAGTTAAAAACTACTTGATCTGGAGTAATCGACCTGATTATTAATGAAAACAAAATTATAACCTTCATCATCTTAGTGTTCTACACCACTTATTTTTAATTGTTGCTAATTTTCATGACATCAAGATCATAAGTAGTTGAATCCACTAATAAGCATCTACCAGTTGAAACAAAAGTTCCCGAACTTGATGAAACTGATGTTATTTTATGTTCTCGTACTTCGGTTCTTTTAATTGATTTAATGTTCAACATGGAAAAAGAATTTTGAAGATCTGGAAAAAGGTTTAAATCTGAATCTAAGAAATCATCGATTTCTATTTTTGGTGCTTTCAGAGAACCACCCTCTGAAAAAAATTCTATCCCTAATCTATCAAAAATAAGATTAGTTAGAATTTCAAATTCTTTACTAGATTTAATATTTATTGTAAGAAAATCTGTTACAGTAAGTCCGAAATTTTCAATAACTATTTTTAAAAAAAATTTGTTTGATTCTAGATCAAGGTGATATAACTCTTTTGGTAATTGTGCCTGTCTTGAAACAAGTACGCCTGCATTTTTCAAACTTTCAATGATATCTTTGAAACGTTCCTCTCTTAAAACCTCTTTATTATTACCATTTTTAAAAAGCAATGAGTATAAAGTTCTAAAATCGTCTAACTCATCTTCTAAAAGGAATGGTCTCGAATAATCGTGAAACCATTTAATGAATATTTCTAAATCAAAGGAAAGATCTCTGTAATTGTATAGTTGATATTCAGCTATATTGTACCTGATTGGACAAGCCATCAAAGCAGAATTTTTTTTAGGTATATTCTCTGCTCTGGTTAAGAAGTACATATTGCTCCTCATGAATCTATCATCAATATTTGGTAGTTCTTCCAAATTCTTCTGTAATAATAAAGCATTTGGAAGATCATTTATTAATATTGATACAACTTTGAAAATTTCTTTAGTTTTATGATAATGAACAACTATCATTCTATTAACATGTTTAATTATATTTTCAAAGTTCAGATCATCGAACTCTAAACTATTTTCAAAATAATCATTTATTGTATGAATATACTCAGTACGAATAACATATTCATCTTCAATTAATGCATTCTTAGAAAGAAAATAACTTTTCTTAATATTGAATGTAATTAAACAAATTAATTTTTTTCTATCAAAGGTAAAATGTAACATATTAATTATTAAATCAGCAATTTCCTCTATTTTTAAACTTGCAATTTGTATATCTTCTTGTTGTAAATAAATTACCATAATTAATCTTTCAACGAAAAAAGGTAGTTCAATATTAATGAAACCACCCATAAATCCGACATAATTTTGAAGTTTTTCTTGTAATTCTAAGTCGTTGTAATATTTAAATAATTCATCTTCATTCATGTCTTCAATAAATGTACCTACTCCAATTAGATCATTTTGATCTACTTCATAATTAACATTTGCATCTTCAGCATCAGCATCAGCATCAATGTCATCATCAGCAAGAATTTCAGCATCAACGTCAGCACCAGCATCACCAACAATTTCTGCGTCGGCATCAATTTCTCCATCAATGTCAACATTAACATCAATATCATCCTCAACATCATCATCAACATCAACATCATCACCATTTGCAAGCTTGCCCCAAATTGGAATTCTTAACCAAACCTTTCCTCTCAACGGAGCTACGTGTGTAGCAACTGATGGTTTGATGAATATATGTTGATCTGGAGTAACTGAAATCTTACAATAATCCGTTGTTATTTCAATAAGGTCGGTTTCAATTAATTCTGTTTCGGCCAGAATTTTAGACATATATCCATTAGTATCTAAATGTTCAATTAAATTGTTTGTTAAATTTCCTAAAATTTCATAATTTGATCTACTAAGCCTTATTTTTGTATTATCAATGAATCCCATTTTTTTAGATGTAAGTAATTAGGAATTTAAGATTGTATATTATGAAATAACTATGGCAGTTGAGAAGATAAGGAACGTTGAAGGAATTATAGATGTCGTAAACCACACGGAAATATTCATACGGCATGATTGTAATGTTAGTGTCGGAAATATTAAAGATTATCAATTAAGAGAGAATATGAGACATAATTGAGTATAGAGACTTTCTCTATATGGTAGTGTTAAGTAGATTCATTTGAATCATACTTAGTTGTTTGTATTGAAGTTGTTATATTAGTTGTTCAGAGAAAATTTTTCTCAAGTGTTAATACTAACTAAGTTAGTTTGGTAGTGTGGTTGTCTACAAAATCCCCTTAATAGTGAACAAATATCTTGATTTCAGATATCTATTAAAGTTATCGGATTTATAATGTAGACAAGATGTTGTTTGTTATTTGTTGTTTAGTCGTTTGTAGATTGTAGTGTACTTTATTATCCAACTCTTTCATTGACCTCTTTATCATTTGAATCACATGGCTATTCAAAGATTTCTATGCGACATTTATTTAGCATATGGACATTATAGCTCTTTAAAGATCCCCAAACAGTTCTAAGTAAAGAAAAAAACAAAACAAATCTACAAATAAAATAGTAATAAACTAGAAATATTTATTTCAGATAATTGTAGTAACAATTCAAATGAATCTAGTTTTAGAAGCCAATTCTTCTAAAAGCACTAAACAAAAAAAAAGACCTAGTCTTTTTGTTAGTGATAGTGATAGTGATAGTGATACTCCTGAGAATATAGTTTTAGAAGCCAATTCTTCTAAAAGCACTAAACAAAAAAAAAGACCTAGTCTTTTTGTTAGTGATAGTGATAGTGATACTCCTGAAAATATAGTTGTAGAAGAAAATGAAATGGGTAATATCCAGGTAATGAACGTTGATCAACCTGTAGGATATTTAAATTCAACATTAGTTAAATGTGGTGATTCTTATAAAGAAATTGGTGATATTGAGAGAGGTGATTTACTTGCAAATGGAAATGGTATTGATGTTGCGTACCAAGGTAATAAAACAATACATCAGACGAAACATTTCGTGAGGTTAAGATATAGAGAAAGAAATGATATAATAACAACACCTGATACTCCCATTAAATTTATTTTCAAGAGGAAAAAAACAGCTGAGATCATATTAGGAAGTGAATTTTATTTCAGAGAAAGAGGTGATGTGGCTTTGGATCTTTATGACAGTAGAATGGCATATTTAGATTTTGATGAAGAAACAGGAATTTTCAGAAATGAAGTTGCTATTGGTGAAATTGTTGATAGTTGGTTCAAGTTCAAAGATAGCTTTGGTTTTACTTCTAAATTTGACTACTGTTTAATTACATATCTTTATTATTTTTTAAGTTGCAGTCAAAAACCAATGCATACTAAGGTTAAAGATGCTTTTTTTTCGGTTTTCGAAGATTACTTCATTAACCTATCGGATTTCAATTTTATTTTCAATCGATCAAAGCAAAAATCATACATTAACTGGTTTAGATCTGATGAAAAAGCATCGTTTCCAGATGCAACATTAACTATGATAGAGTTATTAAACTTTACAACAGATCAAGAGTTTTTAGAAAATTTCATAGAGAATGTAATTTTAGTATTACGGAAATATAAAAACAAGAATAAGATAGATGAAATTAAATGGTATTATAGATCCGAAGAAGAACAAAATTTCTTACTTAAGGTACTAAATCAAAATCCACACTTAATAGATCCAAATATTTTAATAGATGGTTATATTCATAAAATGTCAATTAGAGAATTGGAAAATTTAACACTTGTTACACAAGCTAGATTTTCATTTTTTAGGATTGCTGATATTTTTGAAGCTCCAACTATTAACATGGATAATCACTTACTCCTCCATCCACATTATTTGGGTTTGTGGTTGGGGGACGGAACCGTAAAACAAACCGAGATTACTTCAGGTAATTTATATACATATAATTACATAAATGAATTAGTGGACTTATATAATTCAAATGGAATTCAATTGGCTGTAAGAGCATACCAAGCTGAATCATATTTCACATTAAGGATAAACCTGACATTAGGTGTTAATTCAATTAAAAAAGCATTAAAAGGTTATCATATTTATAAAAAAAAATTCATTCCAGCGATTATATTCGAAAGTAGTTTACAGACTCGGTTAGAAGTAATCGCTGGATATATTGATAGTGATGGGGCATATCAAAAAAGCAAAAATAAATGGTACATTACCCAGGCACCTTACCACACAAATGTCATCACAGATCTATATAATTTGGTAAAGACCACTCATTTAAGTTGTAGTCGCTTAACTTACTATCCTAGTAAGGGTTATTTGGGGGATTTTTGGGGTTTTAGTATTAAATGTGATCAATTACTTTCCCTGTTTATAGTCATACCATATAAAAGGGCTCAAACCTTAAATAAAGAAGTAAATAATTACTTTCGTGTTATCTACAATCATTGTATAATAAATGACGGCAGTGAAGAATTCAAAGAAAACAAGGAAAAATATAAACGAAGTCTTGAAATATGGGACGAAGATCCAGGAAATATTGTCAATCTAAATTTTACCGAATCCCTTCAAACTATCCAAAGTTTTGAATTGTTGTAAGATAACTATTTATTTGTCTTTTTAATTATTATTTATAGAAATTAATAGTTAATAAATAATAAAATATGTCTTTGCGTAGTTAGAGCAATCGTAGTAATGTATATATATATATATATTCAAATTCACCATCCATCTTAAAAATGATACTTTTATTATTATTATTTTATTGTTGGGGATTGGTTTTAAATTAAAAAGAAGTACAATTTATATATCATACCAAAATATGAAATTAAACAAAAAAAAAAAGCTGGGTAAGCCAAGATTGATAACTAATCAACTTCGTTTATATTGATATCCCTGAAATGTTTCAGAAGTATATGTGTTCTAATGTTTATGGAACGTTGGCCAGAAAAATTACAACCAGGGCAAGGGCAAATGTATCCACCCTCATATTTAATTCTACCTGTATAACAATAGTCGGTCAAGTTATTTTCAGTTAAAAAAATGCAATGTGTATTTCCTTCGGTATTTTCTTCAGGTAATTTAATAACGTATCCATAAAACCCTATGAAAGGTCCATGGAATGTAACATTTTTTCTATCCAATTCTAATCCAGAGACATAATACTTTCCAAGTTCCTGTTGAGGGAACAATGATTCCCTCATAATAGTCTCATTTGCCTTATATCCCAACATTGCTACTCTCATAACATCATCTCTATTCAGCTCGGGTGCTATGAACCTGTGATCTTCCATTATATTACAGTGTTTTTCTTTTTTATTCCTTTTCAATTTTTTTTATTTTTTTTTTTTTTTGTAGCGAAAAAAAAAAACAAATATATATTGTAAAGATAAAGAATCAATTAAAAGGTAATAAAACTGGTGAGGACAAGCTTATTTTGAGTTAAGTGTAGATCATGTGAATACATAAATTGGGATTTGATTTTATTATAAAACAACCTTGAACATCTATTGGTTCAATTGGGAGAGAATTCATTTTATATATATATATATAACTAAACAATAATTCTACATGTTAAATAAGCATTTTCAGATCAAAATAAACTTCATCTCGCTTAACCAGAAGCTATACCAAAATTTTGAATCATAGTGATAAAGTTTTATTCAATTGTATCTGACCACTATATAATCTTACCAACACAACTATGACAGTTGTTTTTTATTTTTTCTAACTGATAATTCATCTTTTAACTTTCTTTTTAATTTTCTCCAAGCCAGTGGAGTAATAACAACATCATCCAGATCCTCGTCTTCTGAGTTAAATGATGTTTCAAATGAATCATCAGCATAATTATCTACGCTTGATTCAGGACTTTCAATTTGCCTTGATACATCATCTCTTGAATTAGATGATTCCCCTCTTTGAAAAGTATTAGATGCATAAACCCCAACACCATCAATACAACCCACATCTAAATCATTACCTAAAATGTTGTCGTATGATTCAATATTACTTGTTTGACCAACAATTAAACTTTCACCATCATTCTCAACAGAAATGGTATTTTCTTCATAAATGATAGGTTCTTCCACAATTTTGGAATCTCCATTTTTAACTACCGAATGATCATTATTAATCAATTTCACTAACCCTAAAACTTTTAAATCTTCACCATTACCCTCAGTAATATTCAAAAACTCTTGATATCTGGACAAAAGTTGATTTGTAATTTGATTCTCTTTTAATTTATACTTTAATAAATGAAAATATTTTAAATCACTACCGGATTTTAACAGTTCTGCAGGCAGCTTTTCCTTAGCAGGTGAGACATTTGGGTCTACAGGTTTGTCATATCTGACTAAATTTAACTTGTTGGCTTTTCCAGTATTGGTCATTTGAAAATAATATGATATATATTTCACTTAAAAAATCTCAGATAAAAATTCACCTTAAAAGTATACTATGCGATTTTTGAAAGATAAAAATGCAAATATACTTAAAAATCTTTTTTATTAACAATTTCAAATATTTAATAATAATTGACCTTGTCTCATATTCAGATAATTCAAACTTAACTAATATGGGCAGAAGTATCACAGAAAATTTGCGTTTGGTTAGTTTCTTTCTACTTCTAACAACTCTTCTACTTCTAATAAATTTAATTGATATGCATGATACCACTACTACCAATACTATCAATACTACCAATACTATCAATACTAGCACTGCTTAATTTAATTCTCTACTGTCTACAATTTGATTTGCATGCTACCACCACTACTACTTTAATCATTTATTACTTTAAATAAATTGAGATACAATATTAAAGATCGTTGTATTTTATTTATCACCCAACACTTCATTAAAGTTATTTAATTGCATATTATTTTATCCATAAAAGCTCTTTCTTTAAGCCAGTAGAATTAAAGCATTTCAAAACTTGAAACAAAACTTGAACAATCATAAGCTATTAAAATGAAAATTTTGATCACTGAAAGCACAAAACAGGTTTGTGATCGTGAAAACAGACTATCATCTGTCAATGCGGTCAACGCTTCCTCTAGTTATACCATAGTAAACTAAACTAATTGTTTATATTCAACAAGTGTTGGAAGAGAAAATTTTCCAATGCGCAATATAACAACTTAAACCAAAAAAGAAAATTGTAATCAACGTTAACCAACTACATCAACTTCAATTGTTACAACGTCATATTCATATGATACTATTGCAATTCGAACTGTAACTATTTTAGAAATCAAAGCTTCAATAAATACAGATATGAAAAATTCATTAAGCCAAATGTGGCTTAATATATTATCATAACCTAAATAACTTTTTAATTCATAAAATACCTGCACCTTAATTACTATTGGGCAGCATTTATCAAAAATAATTCTTTTAAAGATTTATATTATGACAATGGCATCAAACCTGAATAATGATGGAATTATGACAATGGCATCAAACCTGAATAATGATGGAATTTTCTAAAGATGTAGTCATCTAAAAATATAAATATTTTAAAGGTTATGAATTAGGATCACCTGTATATGTCGGTGATATTTAAGACATAAAAATTGTGTTGATTTCTATGCGGCTTTTCACCCATTAATAAATCAAAGTTGTGTTTATATTGTTTTTTTTTTTTCTAAACACTGATATTTTTAAAATTATATAGGCATGCTAGATTCCAAAGTC
The DNA here is from genome assembly GCA_030571035.1 of Yamadazyma buinensis. Classification (NCBI taxonomy): domain Eukaryota; kingdom Fungi; phylum Ascomycota; class Pichiomycetes; order Serinales; family Debaryomycetaceae; genus Yamadazyma; species Yamadazyma buinensis. Next base: position 16,030 of record JAJLWZ010000074.1, read on the forward strand.
ATGACCATATTTGGTCCAAAACATTTAAAAGAAGTTGAGAAAGAAATTCAAGATGGGAAAACGGTATATGGTTTTAACCAATTTGGTAGCCCCAGAAAATTTAATTATGTTGAAGGGAAAATATCAAATTTTTTTAGTATTTCAAACTATTCCAAAACTATATATGTTTCTCCAAATCAACTTATTAATTTTTGTTTACTCAGAACATGTTGGTTGGACAATAATTACTTTAAACTCGCTATAAACTGTCCTGGTAAAATCTTAAAAGACAAGCAATATATTATGGAAGAAGATAATGAAAACTTGGAAGTTTATTCCGAAAACCAAATTGATTTTTTTCTCAAACCTTGTATATCCATTGAAGATGTTAAGTCTATTGACAGAGAGAAATTTGAAAAAATCTTAGAATCATATGATTTTATCGGGATGATCATTAAGAGTCATGGTGGCTCAGCTAAAAAGAAGAAAGTTTTGGAACTTATGACAGTTTTAAATTATAATGAACGTCACTTAACTCAATCATTTAACACCAACTTTTTTGTAATTGATGGTGAAGACATAAAAATTAATACGGAATTTTATTACTATTTCCTTGATTTTGAAAATTTCCAGAAACTTTCAATGTTCGAATTGCAATATTTTAATTTAACTAGAGAAATTATGTACAGAGGATGTAATTGCGGGAACTTGGATTATATAGAAAAAGTTTTACATGATGGAAATAGGGCTTTTTACATTGAATTAAAAAAAGAAATTGACTCCAATAAAATTGATATTGGTCAACTTAAGAATAAAAATGATGCATTATGTTTTAAAGCAAAAGAGTTTTATAATCTTGGCCGTGGTTTATTACGTTGCAATACTATTTTTCAAAGACCAGTATTTACGGAAACAGATGCATTTAAATTAAATGAAATTGACATTAAATGTCTTCTTAAATCGCTCATTTTTATTAGAGAATCAACTTCTAGTTGGAATTCTCATGATCCTATGATTGAAATTTTATCAACAAAAATGAAAAATGGAATTCAACAAATAAATGTAAATCAAGAAATCCGTAAAAAGATAGAAAAAAGTAAATTCTTTAAACAATGTTTAGATTTTTTAGTCAATTACAAAATTTGTCAATTAAAAAATAATGATTCTTCAACTACAACTAGAACTACACCCGGAACTACAAGAATAGATGGAGCTGCAACTGTAAATATAAAGCAGGATGTAGTGATTTATTTCCCTTATGATATATTGAAAAATGAGGATATTGCATTAAGAGTTTTAGAGTTATTTAAAGATAAGTTCAAATGCCCCACTAATAGAGACCAAATATATTTTCGATGTTCTTCTTCTATGATTATGACTATTATAAGTTATACATTGATGACATTAAATATGGCTGCAAATTTACAAGAAGTTGACAACGGTTTAATTATTTACATTACGTTTATTCCACAAAATTTAAGAAGTTTTTTTAGTTATTTGGCTAATCCCCAAACTCGCCCATATTTATTTAGAGAGAAAAAGAGGAACCCACAACTTGAAATAACTTCACCAAACTTAGAAACCACCATGCTACTTTATGAGACACGCATAGATGGAGGAAAATATCTTGATTATAATTGGAATGTTTTCAAAGATGATCATTAAAGTGTTCCATAATATATATATATATATATATGATTATTTATCTATATATAAAATAAGTTCTTGAAGAATCAAATTTTCTCTCTTCTTTTTGAATTTGATACAACACTAGAATCAATATTTAATATTGTATTTGACCTTGTTCTAGGTCTTGATTTCATTTGATTTAAATTTGATGTATTAGACTGACTTAATATTCCACCATTAACATCACCTTTATCGTAAATATTTGCAGTTGTTTCAGAAATTTCAGAAATTTCATCCGAACTATCACTTATACCACCCACTTTGTTTTCTAAATTGTTAAGCAAATTAAATTTATGAATGGAATATACATTATGATGTACTTCTTCAACAATATCACTTTCATTACTTAATTCAGTTCTTTCGATTATATTATTCTTTAAGTGTATATAATCTTTAACTAATTTTTGATCTTTTCCTTTAAATAACTCTTCAAGCTTGATTGATTCATTAAAAATTTGGTTTTTTATTAATTTGTTTTTTTTTTTGATTTGATATTTCACAAGATGAAATTTTCTTAAAAATGAATATTTAATTAATGTTTCCAATAAAGGCTTATCGACAATTCTTTCTTTTTTTGAGTTTTTTATGGGCATTCCAATTAATGTGGTATATCTTAATGATAGATCTCAAGTGTGTTTTTTCCTAGTCCAAAAAAATTCTGAAAGTTTTAAAATTAGTCACTTTTTAAAATTAAATATTTTATTAAATTTGGTTCTATATTTGTTAGAATATGCATAAAGTTGAATAACAAAATGTTATTCATAACCTCATTGGAATCATAAGTAATAATATATCCCATATAATAGCATTGTAAATCTTAATGCCAATAATAAAAAGCTTTACATTTAGGATGATTGTATTCTGTTATTTTGCGTTTAAGTTTTGCTGTATATTATAGTAAGTTGTATCTACTATATAAAGAGAATGACATCTATAATATTAAAATGTTAAATATAAGAGTGATTTATTAGCATATTCATTTTACTACTATTAAATTTTGGTAATCATACTGCGTTATAAGATTAACTTTCTTTATAGATAATGTCTCAACGGCACGATATTATTTTGAGTTTATATAAGCCACGACTTTTTAAAAATGGAGAAAATTAGGAATAAAAGTTGTTAAAATTTTCTTTATTCAATTATATTAAAGGCTTTGAAGCTATTAACCCAGATTTAACGCTCCTTGAGGCTGTTGAAAATCTCTCAGAGTTTTGCATTTGTCCTAGATATCTTGAAAGAACTCTTGTAATTAATATCATTAGTAATGCAAACGCTGCACCTAACCCTAATGCAAAACCATATCCATAACCTTGTCCAAGAATTGGTTCCATCTTGACTATTATTTGTTTCTTTTGATCTCTTTGATCTCTTTGATCACTTGTTTGTGCTCTTAATTTTAAAAAAGAAGAATAATAACTCCGGATTCTTACTGACTTTTATACTAATGTTCGGAATAGTCTTATCTTCTTTTCTCCGAAATGGGCTAATCTATAAGCTATAAGATTAGTCGGGAACAATCAAATGCTTTTTGGTGGAAACAAAAATAGTTACACCATAAATTCGCAAATTTATCCCTTCTACTAGACCAAAAACCTATTCAGTTAAACTCTTTAAATTTTTTAAATCTTGATCATCAACATTTTCAAAATTAATTTCATCTGCTTTGTCACTATTTATACCCAATTTATCTAATATTTTAAAAATTTTCCCATTCATATATATATCCCTTTGATTAGGTTTAAATTTTAAATCTAATTCATGACCTATTACCTTTTTATGTAGTTTTAAAATCTCATCAACTAGTATATCTACTTGATTTAATAAGAATGATAAATTATCACCAATTGGTGATAATTTAGATAATAATTTTTTTGTATCAACTGATAAATTTGAATCAGTTTCATTAGTTTCACTTAAAAATTTTATAGAATTTTTAAAATTATTTAATAATTTAATTAATTTTTTACCCTTTAAAATTTGAATATTTAAAATTTTACGTAGTTTCAATTCCTTTTTAATATTTTCAACTAAATTATTTAAATCTTTATCTAAATTCAAATTTTCTTGTGTATTCATTAAATCAATTGATTCTTGGTGATTCAATTTAACATAACCATCGTCAACTAACCCTTTAGGTATCGTGAATATATTTCTTAAACAATATAACTCGAATTTATCAAAATTTTTATCAACCTGATTCTCTAATAAAGTTTCTAATTTCCCCGTACCAATACTTATTTCATCTTGAGTTAAATTTCTCCATATATTATCATCCCCAATCAACCCAGATTCTTGATCTTGTTTTAATCTTTCATTTTGTCTCTCAATTAAATAAGTTTCCATAGCTTGTGTACATTTATATAATATATGGTTAACCGCGTTAATCACATCATCTATCACCGTTAGTGGTGGATACCCGAAATGTTCTGTAAGAATAAACGTAGCTTTCAAATCCGTCGACATTTCTAACCTTTTTGCAACCTTTAAATCACCGCCACTTCAAAAAAACTCCTAGTAACCAATGTATAAATTTTGTGATGGTTTGAGATCCTTTGTTTTTTTCTTTATCTGACGAGGGTTTGCGGGATCGCCAAAATTTCATAGCTGACAAGCGTCTAAGCGCGACAATTTTGAACTTTTTTAACGATAGGTTGGGAATGGCTGAAGTCAACTATAATGATTGTAAGATCATTCAGTATAAGTATTCCATATACAAGTTAAAGCTGCTTCTTCTGTTTCTTAGGAAACTTCAACTTAAATACAAACAACCTGACACGTTAGAGAGTGAAAATGAAGAATTGAATGATGCTGAAATTGTTGAAAATGGGGATGATAATAAGATAAATAAAGAACCTAAATTAGAACAAGAGAATATTAATACAATTGATCAAAAGGATAAAGTTATATTATGCCATTATTTGACGCTTTTAAGTGGAGTAGTATTTGCTATAAATGAAGGGATATTTAATCCAAAATTAGAAATGGTGTCACAATTTAAATCTTTTAAAGTTCCAGCGATAAGTGTTTCACCACTTGTTAGTCATATTCCTTATGATGTTAATGATTGGCCTGTAAACCCACTTGTAGAATTACCTAGTGGTGTAGTGAGTTATAGATGTATTAACACGTTATTTGGTTTATATACTCATTGTTTATCAGGATATGAAAAAAGGGTAACTCAAGCAATGATTGAAAGTAAAAGAAATAATCAAGATTTAGGAAAGTTTGAACAAATTGATAAAGTTATTGAAGAGATTTGTAATGGATTAGATATTGAAGGATCTAATGATTTTATATTTAAAATTAAAAGTGAACTGGAAGATAGCGGTCCAATTGGTGATGATGAAAATAATAAACTTAATGGAATTTGTAAAGGAAAAGATCATGAAGGAATAAGTATTGAGAATGAAGCTGCATTAATAGACATGGATATTAAAATGATGTTTTTAATTGTTGATAAATATACCAAAACTTTATCAAGTTTAAAAACTATAATTGATCAATATAGATTATTAAAATCTCAACCTACAACAAAGCAAGAAAAATATATGACTTCATTGCCAGATTCAAATATCTTGTTACATAAATTATTCCTTATTACTATTAGACTTAATGATATGTATTTTATAATACGAAGGTTTGGTAGAAAAATGCTTATATCAAATTATTCACATTTGAATGATCAAAAATTAATTGGTACAAATGTATATTTCAAAACTGTTATTAAAAATATGGATGAAATTTTTAATGGTACCAAAAAAAATGGTGTTTTAATTGCTACTATAACTAGATTTATAAGAATTAATTCAAAATATGAAACTAATATTAAAAATGTACTTGATTTCCTGAATTTTGTTAATCAAGGTGTAATGATAATTGATAGTGGGTTAGCTAAATTATCTGAATTTATAAATATTTGGTCAATGAATGAATTAAATTTTAGAACAGTTTATAAGTTACCAATCCAAAATTTAAGTTTAATTATTAAAGATTTTGAAATTTCTTCATTTCCAACAATTGAAGAAAATTATTTTGATAAAAAGAAAGAACCAAATGAAAAGATTTTTAATCGTAGCTCAAGATCACTGTCAGTATCTTCAAATTCTTCAAATTCACTGGCAAATGCAGCTTCAAAAGTAACTAACAATAATAATTCTACCACTAATGGTACATCTCAACCAAATTTATCAATTCCAGTAACTAGAAAGACATCCATAAGGTCACCGCCACGTCAACAAAGACCAGTGTCAATGGTTTTCAACCTGACTTCTGCTTCAAATCTTGGTTTAAGTAGTTCAACTCCACTTTCAAATACAAATCTGAATTCAAGTTTAGTTACTAGAAATAGATCTAATAGTCAAAATAGTCAAGATGAAATAAGTATGAAATTTACTAGTTTATCGGTATCAGATAAAGCAGGAGCTGCTGCCGCAGCCGCTGCTATAAGAAAGAAACAACAACAACAACAACAACAACAACAACAACAACAATCATTACCACAACCACAGCAAAGACAACCATCAGCTTTACAGAAAGTTCCACCACTACAACCACAGATGAAACCTAGTTCAGTGAAAACTCAAACTTCTGCACCAGTTCAAACTATTGAAGAAGATCCAAAACAAAAGAAATTAAGTGCCAATCAACGTCTTCAAATGCATTTAAGACAAGCTGCTAAATCAGGTAGTTTAATGACTCAGGAGAAGGAAGTTATGACTTCTGTTGTATTTGATCCAAATGCTCCATCATCAGTTAATCTTCGTAAATATGTTGATGCACCATCATCTTTATCACCACCGCCAATGTCTCCAATTGGATCTGATAATTCACCTGTTGCTTCTCCTAATGGTTCATTAACTAAAGATAATGAAACTGGTAAAACAGCACCTTTAAAAAGAAGAACTAGAGATCAAGTTACTAAATTGAATACAAAACGTAATGAAGTATTATCTATTCATTCGGATTCTTTAACTAATTCAAGTCTTGCACAATCTAATACATCTAATGGATCAACTGAAATGAATATAAATACAAATTCAATAGATAGTAATATTAGTGAAGATGGAAGTATGATTAAAAAAGTTAGATTTATAGGGGTTCCAGAATGGACAGAAGCAGAGGATGCACCAGCAACATATAGTTCTAAAATTTTAAAGAATTTCGCTGTGTTTAAAGCACCAGCATTTAAAAAGAAAGATCAATTGTTAAAGAAAGAAGAAAGTTTATTGCTTAAACAGCAACAACCTGAAAGTAATTTTTTAGGTAACTTGCAACAAGCCAAGTTGAAAATCAAGACTAGATTAACTTGATTTCAAATTTAATAATGTACAAATAGCATTCAAATGTTTTTTTCTCTTGTTGTCGTCTCTCTATCTCTTTGTTCCCTATTTCGCTTTATGGTGAGATATCAGATCTGAAACAAAAAAATCTTTAGGTCAAGTTCGCGATGATGAGATGAGATAAAAAAATTAATGGATAGAATAATACCTAAATCTACTAATCCTGTGAATTCAGAAGGGTTAAGTGAATGTTTTTCAACTTTTACCACCAAACTATATGTGTCGCTTGCACCTAGTCACATCACAAACCCAATAAATGGGATTAAAGCTCAACATTTAGATTCTCTTTTGATGAATTATTTTCCAAAAGCCGAAGGTGTTGTAATTTCATATTCAAATATTAAAATATTAAAAGAAGGATATGAATTTGATGATGGAGAATCAGTTAAATTGTTAGCTAAAGTCAGTGCAAGTTCACCATTCACTTTCCTTTGGATAACTGTTGATTTCTTAGTTTGGAAACCTCAAATTAATGATTTTGTTGAAGGATATATTTACTTACAAACTGCATCACATATTGGTTTATTAATTAATGATACTTTCAATGCATCAATTAAAAAATATAATATTCCTCAAAATTGGGAATTTGTACCACAACAGATTGATGAAGTTGAAGATTCAACTTCAAGAAATGGTTATTGGTGCGATGAAAATGGTTTAAAAATTGAAGGTAAAATTAAATTTATTATTAAAAATATTTATAACTCATCTAGGGTCGTTAGTGTTGAAGGAACTTTAGTCCAACCAGGTAGTGAAGTTGAAGACCAACCAGTTTCAAGAAAAAGAAGAGTGCTGATAAGTATCGAATCTGCTGCTGCAAATAAACATAAAAAATTCGATGATGATGAAGAAGAAGTTGAAGAAAACACTGAATCAAAAGAAAATGGGAATGGGAAGGTAATGGATGCTATAGAGGAAGACACGGGAACTCCACGTTACGATTCTGAATCAGATTAAAATTAGAACATAAAAAGTATTTTAAAAGAAGAACAAAGAAAAAAAAATTCCATAAATTTATAAAATAATATAAATATACATATATACAAGAAAATCGATTTCTATTTACGTCTATTATCATTAAGCATTCTCCACATATTCAGTCTTTCCCTATAAGTAGGTTTATGAATTTTATTTCCATGTCTCAACCAACCACCAAAATGTTTATTCCAATCCCAATGCAGCTTCCACCAAATATCACCCAGTTTATAGTCCGAGTGTCTCAACCACCACCTCCTTTTAGGTTGCCTTAGAGCTACTGAACGGGCTAATATTTGTGTGCTATTTCTTGTACCCATTGTCATTGTTTGAACTTTCTTTAAAGTTGAAAAATTAAATTTTGTAATTAATATACCTTGAATTATTGAAAATATAACTATGAAACCAAATCCATAAACTGATTCTTCAATAAAATTTTTTAAATTCATACCATAAAATGCTGGGACAAGTGTAGCGACTGTTACACCTAAAGTATAGATTGAAACTCTTAATTCGAATAGCATTAACTCATTTCTATTTGCATCTAAAATAATATTAATAATATCTTCAGTTGATACAATATCATTTACCATTGAACTTGAATGTTGAACAAATTCATCAACTTGTGAATAATAAGATTCAAAAATATTTTCTAATTCTTCTAAACTTGTCTCTCTAACTTCTTCATTTTCTTCGGATATTGTGGATAAACACATATCTTTCATATCTTCTTCATTATCTAGTAATTCTTCTAAAACATTTTTAATTAAAATTACCTTTTGTTGATATAATCTTAATGATTTCAGTTTAATTAATAAATCTTGTAATTTTTTCCTATCAACTTGATTTTCTAATTCTGATAAAATTGTACCACAATTTTCTATATGAAGTTTTAATTCAGCTTCTAAATAGCCTGTTATATTAATTAAAATACTTTCAATTACTTTAAATTCAAATGGGATATTATTATTTAATTTTAATTTCAGTTCTAAATCATAAACGAAAAGTCCTAATTTTGTTGCAATTTCTGGTGTAGAAGTATCAAAAATCATTACTCTATCTGGTTTAATAAGTGCTTTAATATGTAATAAATTTATTAAGATAGTTGAAGGAGGTCTTGTCATAATTTGAGGAGCAACATCAATTGTTGAAGTATCAATTTTTCTTAAATCTCTAGGTAATAAATTATTTTCTTTTAAAAATTTCATTTTAGGGAATTTTGTAGATATACCAATATTATTCCCATTTAAATCAAAAATTGTACAACTAACAAATGAATCACTTGGAGTAACAGGTTTTAATTGATTGAAAATTTTCATATCAATTTTATGATTTGGATTAGATGTGAAACTCTTAAGTGTTGGAACATTTTCAATATCTGTCGTGAACGGATTTATATTATAATCAAATGATTTGTAAAACTTTCCTATCCTACTTTGAAGTTTCCTATTCAATATTGATTTCTTAGCTTCGGTCTTCTTGGTGCTTTTCTTTTTTGATTCTGGAGTCACAACTGTTGGATGTTTCGTCGTCGTCGTTTCTTGTGATGGTGTTGGAGGTGTGTGTATTGTTCGTATGTGTATTATGCTTCCATATGGTTTAGTTAGGTAAGAAAGTCGACTTAAACGACAAAATATACCTCCTTCCATTACTCTCATATTAGGTTATTTAGTGATGCTTGTGTGCGGTCTTTTTTTCTATCAGGCACAATTTATTAAGAGCCTAAAAATTATAAAAGATTGTAAAAGGAGAACAAAAATCAAAAGTATTAAGTGATTGGGTCAATGGGGATGATATATATAAGTAGGGATTCAATTGCAGAGAAATAGAAAAAAAAAATCTATGACAATTGTAAATTTAACATTAGAGAACTAAACTAATCAAAAAACTTTCTTGATTCTGAAATACCAAATAATTCTAATCTAAGACCAGGTAAAGCTTCTTCAGATAATAATTTTAATCTTTCATCTAAAGTATTGTTAACTTCGATTTTACCAGTTTTATTAATTACAATAACACCACCAGCAATATCACTTGGTAAAAATTCAGTTTCATCAATATTAATTGTTACTGGGTAGCCAGTTTTAGATTCAAAGTTTTTACCAGCTTCTTCAATTGATTCTTTAGCTAATGATAAATCTTCTTTTCTAACTTTAATTGATACTTCATCTTCTAAGATAGTTAATAATGATTCTTCAATTAAACCAACAAGAGCTGGTTTATATTGACCTTTATTTTTACTAATTTCACTTAATTTAGATTTAGCAGCTTCAAACATTTCATTTAAAACTTCTTCTTTAGTTGATAAAATTCTTAATCTAGTCTTATTACCAATTGTAGATTTAGTAATTTGTTGAGCTAATGAAGCTTTTTTAAATTTTTGTTCATATGATGAATCAATGGCAGCAGTTTCAGATCTAACAATTGAAGCCTTTTCAATTTCATATTCTTCATCAGCTTTTAATTTGATTTCTTTAGCCTTTTCTTGTGCTTCCTTTTCGATGAAAGCTTTCATCTTACGGAGTTCTGCGTTTACCTTGTAATGTTAGTACTAATTCATAATTTAGATATATAAAAAATAGATATAACTATTGGTAATTATATCTTCTATAAAATTATTACTTCTATAACACCATTTATTGATGTAAAAGTTACATACTTGGTCATCTGTTAAAGACATGATAGTGTTTGAATTTAAAATTACCCTGAGATTTCAAATTCAACGAGCGTTAACGAATTTTTTGTGTTTCCGCACTAACGAAAGATAAAGGTCACGTGCACGAGAAATAGTAAGAAAAATGTGACAAAAATAATTATTGAAGAACTAAAAGTAATAAATAAAGCCTATTTAAATTATAGAATCTAAGAATTTTGTAGCTAATTCAACACCAACAAAAGTTGCAGCATTGGCAGGGAAAGATCTTGCTAAAGCAGGTCCAACACCTGGGAAGAAAGCTTTAATACCACCTTTTGCATAAATATTTTTAGTAGTTTGAACAATTGAAACATTTGTATTTGAAGATTGTTGAGTTGATTTAATGGTATCAATTGGGAAGACACCAAGCCACATGGATACACCAGCACATCCACCAGCAACAGAAATACTTAATAATGACATATCTTGACCTGGTACTGATAATTTTTCTTTCATGTATTCATAAGTTGCAAAATATAATGCAGAACCTGGACCATCTCTTGCTAAAGTTGCAACTGAACCTTTGAAAATTGATCTTATACCACCAGTTCTATACATTTCACCAATAACTGAACCCATTGATGATTTTTTACCATCTTGAATTTGCATCATAACTTTAACTCTTTCAAATGGTGCAGCAACAAGCGTTGTTGGAATAGCTGATAAAAACCCAGCAGTTGAAATTTGACCAATTGTAAAATCACTTGTTTTAACTCCAGTATATGATGAAACAATTCTTTTACCAACATCATAACCCCAAAATGAAACTGCAAACATTGGTGTAACACCTAATAATGGAGGTAAAACACCTCTATAAAATCCTGGTAATCCTTCTTTCACTAAAGTTGTTTTAATCCCCTTAATAGCAGAATCATAAACACCAGTTTGTAAACGAACTTTAACTAAATCAAATGGGTGACCAGTTAAAACTGCACAAATACCACCAAATCCACCAGCTGCGAAAGATTTGACATTATTAACCAATGCACTGTCTACTTCTTCCATTCTAATAATCTAAAAATAATATGAATAAATAAATAAAGATATCGATGAATTAAAATCTCTTCGATGTGAAAATAAATAAAATTTGTATAAAACCTAAAAAAATTTCAATGGAAATAAATCTGCTTTTATACGCACTTTCAGTCCGAGGAACAATTGAATGATTTTCTAAAATATTTTCACAGCTTCAGTTTTACATATATTATTAACGAGAGATTTATAAGTTATAATACGACAATTGTTAAATGGGAATGTATTCTATTATGTCGATTAACGTAGTTAATTAGAAAATAATTAAAGTAATTGGTTATTTGACTTCGATTTCTCCTATTTCCCACTAACAGAGATGCTATCTCGTCGTGTGAGTTTCATTTTCTGGGGAAATGATTAAAATAAAAAAACTATGGATCATTACTCGTATTTTATTGGTCGTTCACTTATCTGTTTTTTATAGATATGTAATGGTGTGACCTAGATTTACACCCTCTTGTATATTTATTATTACAAAAAATTACCTATTTATACATGCATTATTATCCGAAAAAAAAAAACACAAAAACACAGCTTTAACACCTAAAAGAAATCCAACGGTGTGGGGCTGCTTTGTCTATTGTTCTTTTTTTTTTTTGTCGGTTCTTTTATATGATATTTAGTTATTGGTTTTGGTCACTTCTACTTAAACAATTTTGCAAATTCTTTCATGTCCAAATCGGCTTTTAAATCTTTAACAAAATTTGAATAAGATTTACTATAATCTTGATAAATCTCTTTATAAATCTTATCAACTATTTTTTTTAAACTTAATTCCCAATATTCTAATTCATTATCAATTTCAATCTCATTTAAATCATTAAAATTTTCACCGATATTAATTAAACTAACATATTGAATAATTATATTATTATATTCTTCATTAGATTTTATAAATTTAAAAATTATTTCAAGAATATTATAAATTTGATTAATTAATGTTTCACCTGACCTACCAATTATATTTACATCTAAAATTTTAAAATTAAAATTTTTAACATAATTTAAATTTATATTTGTAAGTTCATCAAAATTTAAATTTTTTATATTAGATTTTGATATATTCTTTATTGGTAAATTATAATCTTGTGAATGAATTAATTTTTTAAAATTTTCATTAATTGTGAAAACATTTGAATTATTATTAATATTATTATTACTATTAATATAGAAAAATTCTATTAAATTATTAAAATTAATTTCAATTTCATTTGATAAATATTCAATTATTAAATTTAAAAATTTAATTAATTTAAATCTAATTAAATTAATAGTTTTAAAAGATTTTAAAATAAACATATTCCTAAAATTTTTTGATAAATTTTTAACTTTATTAAATTTTTTTAATTCATTCTTTTTTAATTTATTACTTTCAATAAAATTTAAATTTAATAAATATTGAAATTGTTTTAATTTCCAAATAAAATTAAATAATTTTAAATATTCTAAATTACTATTTGAATAATTTATAATATTATGAATTGGTAAATCATTAATTCTATATTCTAAGGTAAATACTTGCCAACCAATATTACCATGACTTAAATCTAAAATTCTTGCATCTAATCTATTTTTTAAATCATCTGAATAATTTTTAATACTTGAAAAATTAATTGAATCAACTAAAATTTTTGATAATTGATTTGAAGTTAATTGATTTGATGGTTCATTAAATAATTCAAAACCTTTAAAAATTATTGAATCAATAAAATCATTTGTTGAAGTTAATAAAATTTTTTTAAAATTATTTAAATGATTTAAAAATTCATATTTACCATGAATTATAAAAGTTAAATAATTAATTAATTCATCATATTGATTATTAATTAATTTATTTATAATATTTATATTCATTAATTGTAAACCTTGATTATCTTTATAAATAAAATTAGAATATTTTATAATATATTCATTAACCCATTTTAATTCTTTACAATATTTATTTAAAAAAATTAAAATTTTACCAATTTGAAAAATTTTAAAACCAATATCTTTATTAATATTTATAAAAAAATATGGTACTTTTTCAGGTAAATATTTTATTATATCATTTAAATCAAATTCATTTATATCAAATTCAATAAAAAATTCTTTACTATTATCAATTAAATCACCTTTTAAAATCCAATTTTCTAAAATTTCATAATATGGTTTAGAAATTTTATTAAAAATTTCATTACTTTTTTTAAAAATTATTTCATCATCAAATTTTGTTAATTCAAATATTTTATTTAAAAAATCATATCCATTTAAATTTAATTGATTTGTTAATGAATATAATAATCTTAAATTTAAAATCTTATTATAAATTTTATTATAAATTATAAATAATGCTGATGGTTTTAATGAAAATAATTCATTTATAAAATTTGAATAATTATTTAATTCATTTTCTAAACTTGCTAAAAATGATGTTTTAATTGGTGATGATTCTTTTATACCTTTATTTAAAAAATCTCTTAATTTATAATATATTAATCCTGGTTCTAATATTTTACCAAGAATTGATGAATATGAATTATTTATATTTGATGGGATTTCAATTTTAATTTGATCTCCATTTTTAATAAATTGAAATATTTTAGAATCTAATCCTGTTAGCGTAAATGATAAATACTGTATTATTATATCTTCTTCTAATGTTTCATAATATGGCTTTATTAATTGTTCCATTGGTAAATTCCCATATAATCCAGTTCCTGTTCCTGTACCAGATCCTATTCCACCACTATTATATTCCAGTGATAATTGAGGTTGTGATTGTGAATTGTGTTGATTCTTATATGGTGAAGATTGAAGATTCATGATTGGATTTCCTCTACTCGAAGGTCTATTCATTTGTGATGTCTGTTTATTATGATGTTGATATTGTTGTTGTTGATGTTGATGATGTTGTGATGATGATTGTAAATTACCGCTATGAATTTGAGATTTGATTGTTCCTTCTAATTCCATCCCCTTTAATGATGCTATAAATACAAGGTATCGACTTATCTGTTGAGGATTCTTTAATTTCATTAATTCTTCTAGTAATTGTTGGAATTTAATCCATTCAAAGTTCTTACCATGACTAAGAAATAACCGCTTATATTGATTCATTACTTTATTCATATCTTGAGGTACTTCTCCTATACTTAAAAATCTATTCAATAACTCGTTCGTTATACTGTTGAAATACTCCTCGCCGAAGTCATTGGGCACTAGTGACTTCACTAACCTGGTGGTGTAAACCTTTATTATTTGTGAAGTATCAAATGCCATTATCTTCTCAATGTTTATTATTTTCAGGAAGATTTGGGTCGCGTATCATTTAGAGATGATTTCTCATATCAGAGATCTTTTCAATTACAGAGAGGATCGTATAAGCGATTTTATTTTGATTTCATTTTATTGAGCAGACTTCTTCAGAAGTAATGGGAGCTACATACAAAAGGCAAGCGGTACAAGGAGAATATGTTGAAAACTACCGAGCATTTTCGGGTTTTTTTTTTCAGTTAGGTATATTCTCTTATTTTCAAACAAGAATACCTGAACTAACATCGATTGGATTGATGATTGGATCGATAACATTTGGATTTAAATCAGCATTTGTTAAAGATAATTGATCATCGGTCCAAATGTGTTCAATTGGTTTAGCATCTGGTTCACCAACACCACATAAACCACCCATTGACTCCCATTGATTAATTCTTGGTAAATCTAATTCATTAAAAACAGAATCTAAAGAAACAATTAATTGATCAGCAAATTCAGGACCATGACCAGGAGTTGGAGTAATTCTTAATCTTTCTTGACCAATTGGAACAGTTGGGAAATTAATAGCTTGAACATAAATATTATGTTTTTCTAATAATAAATCACTTGCAGCTTTTGCATCAGCGGCATTACCAACTAAAACTGGCACAATATGAGAAGGATTTGGAATAACTGGAATACCTATATCATTCAAATTATTTTTAACATATCTTGTATTTTTTTGTTGGCTAATTCTATCCAAAATATTAGATCTTTGATATCTAATTGAAGTTGAACTACCTGCCATAATTGCAGGTGGTAAAGTTGTTGTAAAGATAAAACCTGGAGCATAAGATCTAAACCAATCAATTAAATTCTTTTTACCAGTAACATAACCACCAACTGTACCAAAAGCTTTACCTAAAGTACCAGTAACCATATCAATTCTATTCATAACAGAATTTTCACTAATTTTATCAATACCATTTTTTAAATGTTCATTAAAATTTAAATGTTCTGCAACACCTGCACCATGAGGGCCATACATACCAACTGCATGAACTTCATCTAAAAATGTTAAAGCACCATATTTTTCAGCTAAATCACAAATCTTTTCAATTGGAGAAATTGAACCACACATTGAATAAACCGACTCAAAAGCGATTAATTTTGGAGTTGATTTTGGATATTTACTTAATAAATTTTCTAAATCATTTAAATCATTATGTTTAAAAATATGTTTTTTAGCTCTTGAATTTCTCATACCTTGAATCATTGAAGCATGATTTAATTCATCAGAAAAGATAACTAAATCTTTAATTTTTTGACCTAATAATGATAAAACTGCATCATTTGCAACAAAACATGATGAAAATACCAAAGCAGCTTCATGTTTATGTAATGAAGCAACTTCTGATTCTAATTTAATTGCATGTCTATTATGACCTGCGATATTTCTAGTACCACCAGCACCTGTACCATATTTATCTAAAGTTCTTTTCATTTCAGCTAATGTATGTTCATTTTTACCCATACCTAAATAATCATTTGAACACCAAACTGTAACTTTATTGTCTTCTTGAGTACGATGAGCTTTTGGAAATTCATTAGCTAAACGATTGATATTATTAAAATATCTATAAGATTTATCTAATCTTTTCTTTTCTAATTGATCATCTAAAAATCCAGTATAATCAAATGATTTTTCATTTGTTGATAATTCAATATCAAGTTTACTATCTGTTAAATCTTGAATTTTAAAAGAATAACTTGAATTTGATGAAGTTCCTTGAGGTGCAGCAGTTGCATTAACAGGTTTAGTGGCAGTTGAATAGTTTCTTTTAGATTCTTTAGCTTTTAAAGCTTGTTTCATAAATGGACATTGACGAGCTTCATTGGCTAATGAAGAAGTTGAAGTAATTTGTCTTAAAGCTTGAGCTGAATGAGATTTGATGAATGGACAAACATTCATAGAAAGCTTAGTAATAGCCTCCATAACTGATCGTTTCTTAAGTTGGTTTTTTTAACAAAAATATAGCAAATAACTAAAATCGAAAAAAAAAAGTTGGAGAAGACCTTTTTGGTTAGTGAATTTTTTTTTTTTTCTCTTTGAGATCACAAAAGGTTAAAGTCAGCTGATTGGGGACGATTATACGATATAATCAAGTTCAATAAATGGTTAAAACAGTCACGAATGAAGTAAAATTAACCTTATATACGATCTATACCTATATCTAAAGAATTTGAAATGGGTTTTTAAGTGGTAAAGAGAAAATATAGGAATTATAAATTTAAAAACCAGTCATTTGCATCCAATAGTGAGCTTGTGAAAGCTAATATTTTTTTCTCGGGGGACCAAATAACCTAAAACGGTATTACACTGAAAGTCGAGTTTCCTATACCCTAAAAGCCGGTGAGTCAATAAGAGTTCATTAAAGGTATAACTAGGGTTAGAACGGGTAATGAAACAATAGGTTAGATTTGGTTGGGGGAATTTAAAAATCGGGTTTAGTGTTTTAAGTTATGAATCTATGAATCTAATTTATACAGACATTAGTAATTTATTCTCTTTGGAACTTAATTAGTGGGGGCTAGTAAGGGCATAAAATTTTTTTAAAAGTATAAAGTATGTTGGTATCGTATAACGTACATATTGTAGGGTTATAACCAACTCAACATAATCCTTTTATTAAACTTTCGCTTTTTTAAGTATATTTTTGAAGTATAGAGAAGAGTTTTATAAATGTATTCTTTTATTAACCTATATGACAGCATTAAAGCATTTATTCTTCATCTTCTTCATCTTCACCAACATTGTAGAATTGTAATTTATATTGGTTAGTTTTGACTGAGACGAATCTGATCCAATCTCTGATTTGGTTTTTCTTTAAGTATCTTTTAGTTAAGTATTTTAAGTATTTACCTGAGAATTTGGTGTTAGCAACAACAACAACTTTGTTACCTTCAGCAGAAACTTCGATTTCTTCACCTAAGTTACCGACGATACCTTCAACTTTAATGTGTTCAACTAAGTATTTGACGTAAGCTTCTTGGTCGAAAACATCGTTTTCAATTGGAGCTGAACAGTCAACAACGAATTTTTTAACTTGTTGGGATTTTTTGGTGGTCTAAAAGTTCCTGTTAGCCTACTGCACAATTATCTATAGCAAGATTATTCTTCAGACAAATTGACTTTCGAAAAAAATCTCTAGATAATGACAGAATAGCCCTAAGGAACGGGTCTGTTTGCATTACCAAAACCGTCTATATATAAGTACAAGATTTAAACGAATACATTTAAAAAAACTGGTTCAAAAAAAAGCATGAAGTGAAATAGTAAAAAGTAGTTTCCAAAAAAAAAACTAAAAGAAACTCTTCACACAAAACACTTCATAAAAAAACACTGGTACTATCTCCATCTCAAGGATAAACAACTGGTGTTGTTGGAGATGTCTTAATTATTTGGTTGCACAAGACCCGATCTATAAGGGGTACCTATCAATATCATTTCAAAGTTAGTATACATACAATTGGAGCCATTATTAAGTAACGATTTGAATTTTTTTTCACTCTTTACAATGCGAATTATGTTCAAAATCTACATTTGTGTTTGTGGTCTGCACGACTTCGGGGAGGTGAGAAAGGACTGCTCTTTTGGGGCTTCAGTCGCAGAGTTTATGTGCGCACGTGATGTGACTTTTCGTAGTCATTTTTTTTGGTAGTCATTTTTTGGGAGTCATTATGAGATACAGTGGTTTCTATATGATTTCGGAGTATACTATTAATTAAATCAGTATTATTTGTCTTTTTTATTATTGAAATTTCTCTTTTAAAAGTGTATAGTACATCTATACCAAGTGATTTACTGGTTAACGTTTAGTATATATATAATTTAATATCCCTTCTTAACATTCTTGACCAGGGAATTATCAACCCACTAAATCTCATATCCAAGATGATTCAAGAATTACTTAATATAGTAATTATGACTCTCGCCCAAGCTGCAAAAATAATCGGGGGTCTCCTTTTTTTTTTAATCCAATTATAATAGTGGGTTAGTAATTTTAATCAACTATCAATAAAAACTTTAAAATACGGATAATTAGATAATTATAGATTTAGAAGTTTATAGATTTAGAAATGTCGAATTTAATTAAATATGCATTGTCATTAAAAGCTCCAATTAATACTTGGACAAAAGATCAAATTAAAACAATTTATAAATCACCATTAATGGATTTAGTTTATAATGCCCAAATTCAACATCGTCAAAATCATAATCCATATGAAATTCAATTATGTACATTATTATCAATTAAAACAGGAGGATGTAGTGAAGATTGTAAATATTGTGCACAATCATCCAAAAATGATACTGGTTTAAAAGCTGAAAAATTATTAAATATTGAAACAGTTATGGAAAAGGCAAGAATTGCTAAAAAAAATGGTTCAACAAGATTTTGTATGGGAGCAGCATGGAGGGATATGCATGGTAGAAAATCTGGTTTAAAAAAAATTAGTGAAATGATTTCAACAATTAATAATGAACTTGGTATGGAAACTTGTGTTACTTTAGGTATGATTGATAGTGAACAAGCTAAAACTTTAAAAAATGCAGGTTTAAAAGCTTATAATCATAATATTGATACTTCAAAAGAACATTATTCAAATATTATTTCAACTAGAAGTTTCGATGAAAGATTAGAAACTATTAAAAATGTTCAAGATGCTGGTATTTCAGTTTGTACAGGTGGTATTTTAGGATTAGGAGAAACTGAAGATGATAGAATTAGTTTCCTTTATACATTATCAAATTTAGAAAATCATCCTGAATCTTTACCAATTAATAAATTAGTTCCAATTAAAGGTACCCCAATAATTGAAGAATTATCAAAATCTAAAACAAAAGAATTAGATTTTGATCTGATTTTAAGAACAATTGCAACTGCTAGATTAATTATGCCAAAATCAATTATTAGATTAGCAGCTGGTAGATATACAATGAAGGAATATGAACAATTCTTATGTTTTATGGCTGGTTCAAATGCTATTTTCACTGGTGAAAAAATGTTAACTACAATGTGTAATGGTTGGGATGAAGATATTGCAATGCTTTCCAAATGGGGATTAAAACCAATGGAAAGTTTTAGTAAATCTGAAAAACCAATTATGACTAAAGTCACTAATGATGGTGCTAATGAAAATAATAGTTCAATTGATATTAATAATGGAATTAATGCAACTATTAATCCATCAATTATTTCAAGTATCTAAATCATTTAATATATTATCATTATTAAATAATTCATCACTCTTTTGAGAATTTACTAAAGAATTCCCATTTATTTTTGGTAAACTAAATGATTCATCTAATTCTTTATATACATCCATTGTATCTCTTTCAATTCCATAATCATTTGTATTATTCCCTCCACTATTATTGAAATTATTCTCATATTGCTCACTTACTTCTTCTTCATTTGGTTGTTGTGGTTGTTGTTGTTTTAGTGATTCTGGTTCATAACTTCCTTCAAATCCAATTTTTGGAGTTGAAACATTTATTGAATCAAGATTTGAAGTTGATCTAGTATGAGTAATTGAATTATTAGTTATATTGGTGTTGGCCATATTAGGATGTAATTTAACAGTTTCTAAAGTTTCACTTGGATTATGATCATATTCATTATCACCATCAATTTCACTTATATAACTTTCATTATCTTCAACTATACTTTCCATACCATTATTAAGTGTATTACTATTACCATCATTATCATTATCATTACTTTCATCATTTATAGCAAATAAATCTGGAGATATAGATAATAATTGATCTAAACCACCACCTGACCAACCTTTCCTTGCAATACTTTCAAATAATTCTAATTCAGCTCTTATAACTGAACCAGTTCTAATTAATAATTCATTTTGATTAAAATTTTCCATCATTAGATTTATTTCATGATAATAATCATATTTTAATCTATCAATTTCATCTAATTGATTTGTTAAATTTAATAAATTATTTTTATAAATTGTTAAATTTCTAGTTTTCAGTTTTGATAATTTAATATTTTCTAATTCTTTAGCTCTTAAAATTTTTGATTTTAATTTAACTTCTTGTTGATAATAATCATGATTTTCTTTATAAGTCTTTTTCAATAATTCTAATTCTTTTATTAATGGTAATTTAAAATTTGTTTCTAGTAATCTACTTAATATTTGATTATTACTACCAACAATATATTGTAAACTACCAGCATTAATTAACCCATCACTTACTTGTTTACTATTATTAACTTTTGGATTCAAATTAATTGTATCTTCTAAAGCTTCACCAAATTCATTTGCACAAATTGAAACTTGTAATAATGCCTTTTTAAAATTTTCTGCCTTTTCAAGCATATTTTCATAAGTTTGAATTGAATTTTCAAAGTCTTTTGAATTTAAAATATTTGGTAAATCTACCACTGAAGGTGTGAACGAGGTAAATGTATTCAATGATGGTTGTCTTGTTATCCTTTTATTTGTCAGAAAATCTCTAACAGGACTTTGATTTGGTGATATTGATATATTAGATTTATTATTCATAAACGTATAAAATTCACTTAAATGTTCAGGTGGGGCACTGCTTGTTGATGACGTATGTTTATGACCTAATATTGGAGTATGCGGATTCGAAGGATTCATACTTGATGACCTTAATGAATCTCGTTGATTTTGCATTATTTTGATTTATTTTTTATATCTTTGTTTTTGTCTCAATCTTTTTGTTTTTTGATTTCTCCCTTAACGATAACAAAAAATTCTCAATTATTTTGGCTTAAGCGAGTTGACCTTTTATAACTACGAGATTTCACTGCCTTCAAATTTAATTACTAAGATTACCAGTATTCTTACTATATGAAGTATACTTGATGTAGGTAAATACAATCTATGAAAATTAAAAGTTAAAATTTGAAAAATTCATAAATTTATCTTCGTTGTACTCCGAGATCTTTTCAGTACTAGTTACTGCATATCTTCACCTTCCATAAAAGTGTAATTCACAACATACTAACTTCGTCTTTTGAAGGTGTATGCCCTACTCATACATACACACATATAACTACTCGTACACCATATTCCCTCAATCTAACCCTATTAAATCATAATCTACAAAATCTCTAGAAAGCATTTTTTTTGCACCCAAAAGAAAATCTGAGGGACATATACACAATATCTCGAAATTTTTATATGACAACACCCACTTTAAATTACACCATTCGAAAGCTAGTCGCAACTTTTGGTAGCAAAATATTGTTAAAATTGGCAAAAAAAAGAAATGGACGAGTCCGGAGTCGAACCGGAGACCTTTCCCATGCTAAGGGAACGCGCTACCAACTACGCCACACGCCCAGTGTGTAAATTGTACAAATGGTCCCTAGCAGGATCGAACTGCTGATCTCGGCGTTATTAGCACCGCGCCTTAACCAACTGGGCCAAGGGACCGTTTTGTATGGGAGGTCATAAGTACCATAACTTACATTTTGCACGACTATTTCTGAGTTCGGTACACCCATAGTTAACGTTTACCTATTTATCTACTTCAAAAGTGATTAAAAGCGTGAATTTTAAGATCCAATATGAATTAATGATCCCTTTCTATCTTTCTGTTAGTTTAAAAAAAGAAAATACTAGAGTAAGATTAGTGTCTTTTACACATATTTTTACAACTAACAACAACTTTAATGGTTTTTTTGTCTATCCTGATAGATTTTTCCATTAACAATTACAC
>JAJLWZ010000075.1:0-37042 GCA_030571035.1 Yamadazyma buinensis
TTTATTGTTATTGTTTTAGTTTGTTTTGACGAGAGTGTCATTCTGACACTCGACTATATTAGATACTTGTACCCCTTCTTTTATAGTTCTCCAATATATATTACTTTTAATTGACTGTTCCTCCCTTAAGAATACACTTGACTGGTCGTAGTACTCTGTGATATTACTCATAAGAAGCAATATCACAACACACATTCAGCGAAATGGTGCTGTGGCCTAGCGGTGCAGCATTCAAAGCTCGACTGGTGTACCGGTAACATAACTGCCTTCCAAGCAGTTGTAACGGGTTCGACTCCCGTGTCGTGCAATTTTATTTTTTTGTATCTTTCAACATCCAGAGGGACTTAGAAAACAAGTAAATATCTTTAACAGATCAATATACCTAATTTTTTTGTGTAACTCCACAGATATGCACAGTTATGAGAGATTTTATTGATATCAAGTTGTGTCACTTTTATATTTTTATTGTGAGACATTCACTAATTTATAGAAGGGTTTGATTACAATGCATAGTCTCTATGGATGTAGTTCTAAGTACTGTCGTATTAGCTGAATTGGAATTGTATTGTGTAATGTTTTACGTTTTTATTATTTTTGTATTACATCATCCTTTTTGATTTACCAATGCTCAATCAAAATGGTATATTGAAATTGTTAGATTATGGCCAGATACCAAGCAATTAGTATAAGTATAACAGGATCCCACCCCTATCTTTAAACTCTTTTTCCATTATCAGTTTTTCTTTTATTGTAATGCGGAGTATTTGGTAAGTATAAGATAACCATTATAGTTCATATTCACACTACCATGAATAATGAGTACGAAACTATTGTGAGTTGTCTTTGAGATGAGATAAATTGATTTTGATGTAAAGCTTATTCTTATTATCGACATGGTGATTTAAAACATGATTATCACAAGATGATCACCCCTTGCAATAATCGAAAGATTCAATTAAAACGTTGCTACCTAAATCTCTTGTGCTTTCAGTATAAATATTGGCCAAATGTACCTCTAAACAATATCAATTTCAATAATTACTTGAAAACAAATAAAATGACTTCCCAAATCTTAGTTAACTTCCATAAAGATTCTCCATGTGATATCTGTCAAAACTGTTCAAGCTGTTCTTGTACTAAAAAATGTGAAACATGCAAATGCCCAAAGTGTAAGAAATAGATTCACATTTTTTTCGTTTCGTTGGAATTCAATAGTTCCTGGGTATAGATTACCTTTTTATTTAGTTGTTCGTATAAATGTTTGTAGGAAATATATATTTCCAATGTGACTTTTATCTTTCACACCGACACACAGATAGTGGTTGTAAAGCTTATATCATTCCTGAGTGATTAACTGTGAATAGGGGATCTTAAGAGGGCATATTATAATGATTAAGTTACTAAACTTAGTTACCTGCATTATTCAAATCAAAATCAACCCGCATTTCAAACTCTTATACAATCATTAATGATAATTTGTTGAGCAATGAATATAGGAAAAATCAGCAAATTAAAGCATTCACTCAAAAGCACACATATAAATACCTACCCCTTAGATTGTATATCTCTTATTCGTATTATGGACTGAGTCAATTGACCAAAAAAATTGGTGATATATTAAATACTTCAAAACCGCGACTTTTCTTTTGTTTACATCAGATCACAGGTAGATGGATATCACAACATTAAACAACTCCATAGTCTTAGTGTTCCAGGAAGCTCAACATAGCTTATCTGGACACAGAAAGTTGGTAGTGAACTTAAAGAATATTTTGAGTAAATCTGTTGAATGTGGATATGAAGAAAGTTTTGTATTTCAAATTAATAAATTAATTAACAAGATACTAGATTTACGTAAAGGTGAAGACTCAGCTGATAGAATTGCTAAATTCATTGCACTGTTTATGAACTCATTACTGAAAGATAGTACATCGATTACCAAAAATGAAGGGGATGTAACTAATGAAGATGAAGAAGAGGAGGAGGAGGAAGAAACTCCATTCACTAGATTAGTTGATAATTTATTACGTCACTTACTTAAAGGAATTCAATCAAAGAATCGTAACGTAAGATACAGAGTTGTTCAATTACTTGCATATGTGGTTCATTATATAGGAGATATAGATATTGAACTTTGTAAAGCAGTTCATTGGGGATTAACACTTCGTTTAACTGATAAAGAATCAAATGTTAGAATCCATGCAGTTGTTGCACTTTCAAGATTTCAAGAGATTAGTGATGAATTAATTGATGATGGAGAAGAATTTGAAAATGAAGATGAATTAAGTTTTGGACGTAATGATAAAAATTTTTCAAAATTAAGTAAAGCTACAAGATTATTAATTGAAATTTTAAATACTGACGAAAGTCCAGAAGTTAGAAGAGCAGCATTGCTTAATTTACATAAAAATGAAATAACTATACCGTATTTAATTGAAATGTGCAGAGATGTTAATTCAATTAATCGTAGATTAGTTTATTCAAGAATTTTAAAAGAAATTGGTTTTAATAATTTAACTTATTTACAACTAAAAAATATTATTAGTTGGGGTATGAATGATCGTAATGAACCGGTTAGATTAACTGCAATTAAAACTTTCAATCATTGGTTTAGTGCTAGTGGCACTAGTGAAAACAATAAAGATTTTGTTGAATTTTTAGAAAATTTTGATATTGTAAGATTAACAAGTGATGAAAATTTAAATAATGAAAAATTATTAAAAAAATTATTTGAATTAAATTTTGATTTATTAAAAGTTTTCAAAATTGGTATACAATTTTGGAAAGAATTAACTGTTGAATCATCATTTTTTATAAGAAATTTATTTGAATATTTAAATGATCATAAATATTATAATTTAATTGATGAAATATTTTTAGAACCAATTGAATTAAATGAAGTATTATTAAAATATTTCCGTTTAAGAATTTCAAAATTAAAAGAAAACAAAGAATTAATTAATGAAAATAAAGATTTTAAAATTAGATATAATGAACATACAATGAATATGCAATCAATTGAAGATGAAAAATTTCAAATTTTAAATGATCCAAAATTTAATCCAGATTCTGAACTGACTTTATTAAAATTATCACAATTAGATGAAACTTTCAAATCAGTGGAATTAAATAGGAAAAAGGAATTTCAAAAATTTTCATCAAAATTTGAAGAATATAAATTTTTTATGGAAGATTTAACTCAATTAGAATTTATAATTAATAATTTATTAAAAATTTGTTTAAATTATGATTTTAGTGATGAAATTTCTAGAAGAGGTTTATTACAAATTGTTAGATCTTGTTTAACGAATGATAATTTACCTGATAAATCTGTTGAATTAACTTTAAAAGTTTTAAGAAAATTAAGTATTAATGAAAAAGATTTTATTTCAATGGGTACAGAAATTATAACTGATATTAGAGATTCTCAATTAGATGAAAGTGATGAAACTTTCCATTCAGCAATTTCTGGGTTTATGCAAGATGATGACGATGATGAAGATGATGATGATGAGGACGATGAAGATGACGATGAAGATGACGAAGATGATGAGTTAAATAATTTAGGAGAAGCGGATTATACAAATAATATTAACCGTATTGGGAATGTATTTGATGTTGAAAATTTTAACTCATCATATTCTAAAACTCCTCAAAAGAATAAACGTAGAAAACTTGAACCAAAGGCATTACCTGATGAAATTTTAACTCAAGGTTTACTTGTTACACAACATTTGCTTCAATTAATTGATAATCCAGTTCAAAATAATTATGCAATTGATTCCATATTTGACACATTAATTAGACCAGGTATCATTAGAGCAAAAGAAGGGACCTTGGGTAGATTAGCAGTTAAATGTTTAGCATTAATTTCAATAGTTGATAGAGCTTCAGCAATTAATAATTTAACCGTTTTTTGCTCATTTGCAAGAAGTGGACCATCACAAGTTAGTGTTATTTCAATTAAAGCTATATTTGACATACTTTCTAGTTTCGGGAGTAGAATATTTGATTATAGTCATCTTGATAATAATACTAAAAATCTTTTAATAGAAAATAACAAATTAATAACTAGTTTTGAATTAGCTAAAGTTTTTGCTAGTTGTTTAGATGATTCAGATAATTTAGAACTTCAAGCAATAACAGCTGAAGGGATTTGTAAAGTATTTTTAGCTGATATAATGGATGATTATTCAAAATATGATTCAACAGGTGAAGATTCAGAAGATAAAGAGGAAAGTGAAAAAGAAGAAGACGAAGAAGATTCAAGCCAAGTTATTGCTTTAGATTTACTTGAAAAATTATTAATTACTTATTTTAATCCTGTAAATCAATCAAATAATACATTAAAACAAACATTGGCGTTTTGTATACCAGTTTATGCTTTTAGTCATGGCAAACATCAATCTAAAATCGGTGAGATCACTGGTGATCTATTGATTAGATTATTTAAAGATGAAAATAGTGAATCATTTGCATCATTATCTCCAAATAATATAATTCAACAATTAATTCATTGGTGTAATCCTTTAAATTTAGTAAATAAAGAAAAAATCGATGATTATTTAATGATTCCATATAATCAAATGTTACAATTACTTGAAATTATTGAAAGTGAAGATACTAATAAAGCTTTTAAAAAGACAATTATAAATAATTTACCAAAGATTTATTTATCTGAGAAAATTAAAAGTGGGAAACTATTAGAATTAAGTACATTAATCGATTTAACTATTAAATTTATAAATGATAGGAAGTATCAAGATGATAAGTTTGCAATTGATAATTTTACGTTAAAGAATTTTAATAAATTTAAAGATTCTGTTCAAGAATTGTACGAGAAATCATTAGAATTAGAGTTGAAGAATGCTGATGAAAACGAAGATGAAAGTAGAGGAGATGATCAAATGGATCAAGAAGGTGAAGAAGTAGACCGAGATCATGTTGATGAAAGTAATATTGAACCAAAACAAGAGGAAGAAGATATAGATGCAGGTCAAGATCAAGAAGAAAACTTAGTTCAAGATCCACAAGAAGAAGAAGATGAAGACCAAGATCAACAAGAGCAAGATCAAGATGAGGAAGGTCAAGATGAGGACCAAGAAAAAGAAGTAGAAGTAGAAGCAGATCTTGATGACGTCAATGAATCAGATCAATCAAGTTCTGATGATATGGAGATTGAAGATTAATCCGATCCCGTCTAATTAAAATATACGCAGTAAAGAAAAAAAATCTCTATACGAGCTCTCAGTTCTGCACATTGCCAGCTGGAGCTTTTCGCCAAAAAAATAAGTAAACGATGTAAACGAGGGAAAATATAAAAACACGAAAAAAACTTCGAGGTTAGGATTTTTCATATTCAACTATTCTAACGTTCATTCAACATGAGTACTCAAAAATTATATGATAGGGATAATGAAAAAGATTCCAAATTTGCTAAAGCTTTACATGGTGAAACTTATAAAAAAACTGGTTTAAGTGCTATTATGGCCAAATCAAGAGATGCATCAGATGTTGCAACTGAAAGTTATTTTAAACATTGGGATGGTGGTGTTTCAAAAGAAGATGAAGATAAAAGATTAGATGATTATAATAGATTAACTCATCATTATTATAATTTAGTCACTGATTTTTATGAGTATGGATGGGGTTCATCATTTCATTTTTCAAGATATTATAAAGGTGAAGCTTTTAGACAAGCTACTGCAAGACATGAACATTTCTTAGCTCATAAAATGGGTATTAAAGAAGATATGAAAGTTTTAGATGTTGGTTGTGGTGTCGGTGGTCCAGCTAGAGAAATTTGTAGATTTACTGATTGTAATATTGTTGGTTTAAATAATAATGATTATCAAATTGAAAGAGCTACTCATTATGCTCAAAAATATAAATTAGATGATAAATTATCATTTGTTAAAGGTGATTTTATGCAAATGGACTTTGAACCAGAAACTTTTGACGCTGTTTATGCAATTGAAGCAACTGTTCATGCTCCAGTTTTAGAAGGTGTTTATTCTGAAATTTATAAAGTTTTAAAACCAGGTGGTACTTTTGGTGTGTACGAATGGGTTATGACTGATAATTACGATGAAGATAATGAAGAACATCGTAAAATTGCTTATGGTATTGAAGTTGGGGATGGTATTCCAAAAATGTACCCAAGAAAAGTTGCTGAACAAGCCTTAAAAAATGTTGGTTTTGAAATTGAATTCGAAAAAGATTTAGCTGATGTCAATGATGAAATTCCTTGGTATTATCCATTAGCTGGTGAACTTAAACATGTTCAAAATTTCTCAGATTATTTCACTATCTTTAGAACTTCAAAAATTGGTAGATTTATTACAACTGAAGCTTGTGGTTTATTAGAAAAATTTGGTTTAGCCCCAAAAGGTACTAAACAAGTTACCATTGCTTTAGAAGATGCTGCTGTTAATTTAGTCGCTGGTGGTAAACAAAAATTATTTACTCCAATGATGTTATTCATTGCTAAAAAACCTTTAGATGCCAAAAACTAAATTGATTTTAGTTTTTGAATTAAGTTATTTTTTTATTATTATTAAATAGTTATTATATATTTTTTTAAGAGTTATAGAGATAAAGAGATTCACATCTACTCTACTATATAAATATAGATATAAATATATTTATTTATATTACTATTATGATTACTATTATGATTACTATTATGCTATATTATACTATTTTCTATACTTTTAATTTTGGTAAATTGAATGATGGAGTAATATTTAAACTATTAATTGGTCTTTCAACAATTATTAAATCATTTTCATCTAATTTATTAACATATAATATTGATCTATAATTTAAATTAATCCAAAATGGTTTTTCATCAACGTTCGGTACATCTTCTTGAAATTGTTGTTTTAATCTATTAATTTGACTTTGTCTTAATGATAATTCCATTAAATTAGATTCTTCATCTTCTTCATCTTCTTCATCATCGTCAATGGTTAAACCATCTCTATTTCTTTTTTTAGAACTTCCTGTATTCTTATATGTTTTATTGATTGGGATATTATAACTAAGATCAAAGAAACACATGAATTCTTTACCAAATATCCATATTTTAGAATTATCAATAAACATACCTTCTGGTTTATCTTTTAATGTTAAAAATTGTTTTGGTAAAAATTCACTATTTCTTTTTGACCATTCAGTTAATAATGAATTTAATTTATTATTGTCAGATTTTATATTGAATTCAAAAATTTTATTATCTTGAGTTAAAACAATTAATGTATCATTATTTGAAAATTCAACTAAATGTGGCAAATCGTTTAATTTAGTTAAAACATATGGTTTAAAACTACCATCTAATGATGCTATTTCAATTATACCATTAAATCTTACTATTGTTAATTTATCATTGTTTGTATTAATTTTCATAGTTTTAATATTATTTAAGAAATTTAAATTACTATTACTATTAGTATTAGCGTTAGTGTTATTATTATTATCATCATCATCGTCATCATTATTGTTATCTTCATCTAATTCAATTTCATTAGTTAATTCAATAGTTTTATTAGATGTATCAATTTTAAATTGATATAATTCATTATTATTTGATAAGATTAATAAATCATTTTCATTATAAAGAATTGTATTTTTGGAACCATTAATAATTGAATTAAATTGATTATCTTTATATTTAATAATTGAGATTTTTTTAGTTTTATGTATTAATTCGAAGATTTTAACTGAATTCATTGTTGAAACACTTAATAAATTACCTAATGAATTAATTGAAACATTAGTAATATTTTCATCATCACTTAATGATAATTTTGAAACTAATTTATATTTAATATCTTTTTCATTAATATTATCTAAATTCAGATTTTGAATTTTCCAGATTTTAATAGTTTGATCTTGCCATGAAATAACTAATTTATTTAATTTATTAATTATAATATTTGAAATTTGTTGATTTAAAATTAATTTTCTGTAGTTATCATTAAATTGATTAACTGATTGAATTACAATTGATTTTTCTACACCCCCACTAACTAATAAATTATAACCTTTGCTTTCAAAAATTGCCATACTTCTTATATCATTTGAATGCAATAATCTATTATATGTATGGACCCATTTTAAATTTTTATTATTATTAACATTAATTAAATTAAATTGATGAATTTTTCTATCAACTCCTGCTGTAAAAAATTTATCTTCATTAAAATCATTAACTATACATAAAACATCTGCATCATGAGTATTAAAACTTTGTAAAAGGGTAAAAGTTTCTAAATCCCATACCTTAATTGATCCAGTTGAATCTCCACTTATAATTTGTTTACGATTATTTAAAATATTTATTGACCAAACTAATGTACTTTCAGTTTTTGATTTATCAACTCTCATGGTACCTAAGATTCTACCTTTATCATTTTTACTTGCTGACCAACATCTAACTCTTGCATCAGCACAACCTCCAACAATTAAATCATTTTTAAACCATTTAATACTTAAAACTCTCAGTTCTTGTCTTTGACAGATCATATCATGTTCTAAACTTCCAAATCCTCCAGAGATATCTATTATTGCAACTGAACCATCATCACAACCTACAGCTAATTTGTCACCATTTAAATTAACAGAAATTGACCAAATAACACCAACATTACAATCATAGTTAGCTTTTGGTAAACCAGTTTCTAAATCCCATTCAGTAACATATGTAGATCCACCAATAGAAAACAATCTAGGTTGGAAATCTTGATCTTTTTCATTAATAGCCCAACATAAACCTTCAATAGATCTACCCTTTGAACCAAATAATGTTAATTCATGAGTCCAATTATATTTTGGATTCCAAATTTCAATATCCCCATTGGCTCTACCAACAGCCAATCTTAAATCGGCCGATGCAACTGAAGAATATGAAGATGGGTGCGAGAAAGCCATGGCGGTTATCGTATGAGGAGTATAATCCACGAATCTACAACGATGCAAATTCATTTCTGTATCAGTTAATCTCATCTCAAAATTTTTTTTAGTACCAAAAGTATCGCGAGAGCATTTCAATTTTTTTTTTTTAGGTTCTCAGATTTTGCAGCATAAATTCATTACTATATATATATTACTTACTTTTTATATCATTGTGCTTTCGCTTGGGTTTAAACAAAACCAACGAAGCTATTGATGATGCTTAATAATCTAATAAACCATTTATTTTCATCAGTATTTAAAATCATATTAATTACTAATTCTTCAGTGTTCTTTTTAGAATTTTCAATTGGCTTTCTAACTATTGTTCTTTGTACTATAACATTCTTTTTAATACACCAAACTATAAATAATATAGCTAAAACACTTATTGAGAAACTTTTCAAGATTCTAAAAATATTTGAACCTAAAAATGATAATAAATTAAGTAATTTCTTTTTCAATTTCTCATTAGGATTTAAATAATCACTTTGATCTGAATCACTTGTTGTTGAATTCCTTTTATTTAAAAATTCTTTTGATAATTTATTAATTATTAAATTAATCTCTCCTTGCCAATTTCTAAAATCTTCCATTGAATTTGATGAAATTCCATGAATATTAGATGGTAATGATTGAATTGAATGATTTAATTTTTCAGGTTTATTATTCGAATTACCAATAAATTGAGATTGAGATTGAGATTGTGCTTGTGATGGTGGGTACCCTGAATGATGTTGTCTTTGTTGTTGAACATAATCATTTATTGAAAGCATAGTTGATCTTCTTGAATGGCTATAAATTTTTTGTAGATTATTTTTCCCACCACTATATGAATAATGACTTGGCAATGGTAAAGGAGTAGTGGTTGAATATCTATCTGATTGTAACAGTGGAGAATGAGGAGGGAATAAAACATTCGGTTCATGATCTAATTCTTCCTCTGATGAAAATTCTAAATCCTTAACTTGATCCCAAAGATATTCTAATTCACCTAACAATTCTCTTGCTTCAACGGTCCCACTAGCGTAAGCTTTCATAGTATCAATTAGATAAGATATATACCTTCTTTTAGCTTCAGTTTTAGTTAATCCTTCTTCTCTTTTCCAAGCATCCCATTTCTTTTTAGCACCTTCATCTTCAAGAGTAAACCCTATTGGTCTAGCCATTACACCTTGAACGTCACCCTCGGTAGCTTGTTTATATAATCCATATAATTTAATCCTACTTTCAGCTGGTGGTCTAGGTAATGTACCATGATTTGAACGTGAGGATAACGCTCTTATAGTCGTTATAGCTTTAACAAAAACACGATCTAAACATTTATGTTAGTAAGTTTGTTCATTCAGGGAAGTAAACTTTGGAAGTAGCGGGACATACCAATAGAATCAGACATGGTTTCAACTCTTTTATAGTAGAGTTTGTTTATCCGATCGATGTTTATTACTGTTTACAAAACTCTCACTTAAATCTCAATGTGGAGGGGCGATCTGGGGAGCACATGAAAAAAGTCGTAGGACAAGGTGGTAGTAAATTGGCAGTAAATCAGTATCAGATTGGCAGAAAATTTTGCGAGGTTTAACGGGAGTTGTGGCACTATATCAAGTTAGTCGACGTAATTAACCTACTAATTAATTCAAAGGGTTATTAACCATAGCTAACCCAAAGATTAACAAAAGTCAAACTCCTTTGATATCAAGTATAATAACAGGTTAAACTTGATTAAATGAAGGTCAACAAGGTTTTACTAGAGATTACAAAATTACGAAAGATTTTTTTTACGAGATGTCAGCTAGTGAAATGGACCGATCATAACCAAATATTAAAGGGTTACAATGGTGAGTAGTTAGCTGTTTGATCTAGTTTACACCTAAATAGGAACCAAATACAATACATTATTAAAAATAATGATTTAGCACCAGAGTGTTGGTAAACATAATTTTCAGGTCAATATTATTTTTCTTTTCTTTTTGTAGTTCATTGAAAAATTCTTGTGATGAGCTATTTTGAGTAAGTAAGTAAGTAAGTAAGTAAGTAAGTAAAAAAAGTAACCATGTATGAATTGAAACAAGGAATTCAAAATAATTATTTATATTTAAGATATTTATGATTGTTGTCTCATTATAAAGCTGTGATTTTTTTTCAAGTCTAATTTTACATTTAGTTTTCTGGAACATCAATTTCACCATTATTGATAGCATCAATAATATCATGAGCAGGTTTACCTTCAACACGACAACCAACAGATTGGGCAGTACCTAAGATTTCTTTAGTAACTGAAGCTAAGTTTTTACCAAATGATTTTTCTTTCATGGTTCTGGCAATTTCATAAATTTCTTCTAATGGGATGTTACCATTGTGTTTAACATTCTTTTCCTTCTTTCTATCTCTTGGAGCTTCTTTTAAAGCAGTGATAACTAAAGATGATGCAGATGGAACAACTGAAGCAGTAGCTTGTCTGTTTTGGATTTTTAATTGAACAGTAACTTTAATACCTTTGAAATTTTTGGTAGCTTTGGCAATATCTTCACCAACTTTTTTTGGTGATAAACCTAAAGGACCAATTTTTGGGGCTAAAGCTGATGAAGCACCAACTTCACCACCAACGGCTCTTAAGTATAAGTATTTAACTTCAGATGGATCAAATTTTGGAGGCATTATTTAATTAGTAGTTGTTTGAAATTTTTTTCTGTTCGAGTCTCACTTTTTTTTCAATAGGTGAAGGATTAGAAAAAAAAAATTGGAAATTTCTGAAAACGCGTCACAATTTCTCATCGCAGCGGTCACATGAGTGAGAGAGGGTTTATACCCTAGCTTGTACCTTACTAGAGAATTTATACCTAATATATACATTTAATACTACTAAATTTTTGAATACTTTTACAAGGTACCACCAGGGATATCATCACCAATTCTTGAATCCTCATATGTTTCTCCACTATTTGAACTTGAACTTGAAGTTTCAGCTAATTGTCTTAACATTATAGCTGGATGTTTACCTAATTCTTGTAATTCTTTAAATATTGGAACAGGTCTTTCAGATAATTTAAGTATTCTTTCCTTATCACCATAACAAATCACTAGCACATATTTAGACCAATCATCTCTAGGAACATGATGTCTCTTCATTGCTTGTTGTAAAATTTTAAGGCAAGAATCATCAGATGAAGCTCTAAGTTGTTTTAATGGTTCAGCATTTGCATTTGCAATTGGTGCAGGTC
The DNA here is from genome assembly GCA_030571035.1 of Yamadazyma buinensis. Lineage (NCBI taxonomy): Eukaryota > Fungi > Ascomycota > Pichiomycetes > Serinales > Debaryomycetaceae > Yamadazyma > Yamadazyma buinensis. The sequence continues at coordinate 12,174 of JAJLWZ010000075.1, forward strand.
CAGCTGAACTAGTTGATGATGAATGCTTTCTATATGATTTTTGATTATTTAATGATGATGGTGGTGGTGCAACCATTGATGGTGTATTAGTTGATTTACTTTCCACTAGTCTTGGTCTTGATTTACTATTTGAAATTGTATTTGATAATCCATTAATTGAATTACTTGCTGATAATCCATTTGATGGATTTATAGTATTTTCATTATTTGAATCAATAATTGTTGATGTATTATTTGATATTAATGAATTATTTAAATTATTACTTGATGGACCAGATATAATTTTACCAGTACCTAAAGATAATAAAGAACCAGAACTAAATCTATTTGATTGAGTTGGACTTGGTAAAGGATTTGAATTTCTATTTGAACCAGGTTGATGATTTATTAAACCAGCTTCAGTTAATGTATCCATTAATGTATTACCATTACTTGAATGATTACTTGATATTGAAAAAGTTGGAGAATCTAAATTTGTTGAATGACCAGGATCTAAGGTCGGAGTTGGTAATGGTTTTGAATCTTTTAATAATCTAATTACAGGTATTAAATCAGATTTTAATCTAACAAAATTATCATTTAATTTTTTCATATCCATTGTTTGATCAGTTGGACTTGAAGATTGAGATTGTTGAATTGAAATTGAAACTTTTTTAATCATATCTTTCATTAAAACAGTTGATAAATTTAAACTTTCAAAATTTATATAATTATTATTAATATTAATATTATTCAATTTATATTCTGGATCATTGAAAGCTTTTGGAGGATTTTTTTCATAATGTTGATTAATTAATTCAGATATTTTTTTCTTAATTGATAATCTTTTATTTATTTTATTAATACCCAATTCTTTTAAATGATCAGTTGTTAAAAATGGTAATAATGAACCTTCAATATTATTGTCTAAAAAGAGACCACCATAATTTTCCCCATCAATAGCTGAATTTATAAAATTTGAAACTTGAGCAGGATCCCATTGTAGGAATGAATCATTTGTTGTAATTGACATATTATTAAAACACACAACAGCAATAAAGGATAAAAATTAGTATAATTAATACTTTTAGTTATGAAATTGAAAATCACAGGAACCAAAAAAATACAGATAATACCCTGTTAAAGTATAATTATTTCTAAAAAATCACAGAAACACACACTCAAACACACACTCACAAGATCTTAAATATGGATATGTAGGGTATAAAATTATAAAATACAAAATACAACAAAAAGCTAACAGCAAAATAAAACACACACAGACAATTAAACCAAATTAACAATAAATATACAATGAATATGAAATCTAGTTTATCTACAACAATTCTAGAACCTCCTTTCTTTAAATTCCACCTCAAAAAGTGTATCGAAAACGCGACAGTGCAAGTGAAGAGATTTTAAAACTGTTAGTGGCTGATTTATGGTTATGAGAAGATACATTATTATCATTGATTCATTTGTATTTATATTGGAGATGTGAGATGATGAGAAGGGTTAAGACCATGCCAAAGTTCTCGTCAATTATATTGATTTTGGATTCAATTGTATGAATTATAATTTCGCTTATTGTCTCCCCCATTTGATTTGCAACCAGTGCGCATTGATAGGGGGAAATCAAATCATTTTACAGTGAAACAATACTCTAAAACTAGATCTAGATAACACAGGATATAAAGGAGTTTAGAATTAAAAGTAACGTTTTGGAGATGGTAATCGTAGGGAAAGTTCATGAATACGCTTACAAAAAGACAGCTTTTGAATTTTCAGATGATACAAATAGTGAAAAAACTGAAAATGTACTTTTATTTATTGCTGGTCTTACTGATGGTTTATTAACTGTTCATTATTTACCTAAATTAGCTGAAGTTGTAAGTCAATTAGATGGAAATTGGGTCTTGGTCCAAGGTTTATTATCTTCGGCTTATATGGGATGGGGTCAAAGTTCACTTCAAAAAGATAATGAAGAAATTGGTAAGCTTGTTTCTTATTTAAGATCCGATAAAGGTGGTAACAAAAAGAAGATAGTTTTAATGGGTCACCTGACAGGTTGTCAAGATACTTTAAGATATTTATGCAATTACTCTTATCAAGATACTTTCAATCCATCAATGGAAATTGATGGTGGTATTTTACAAGCTCCAGTTTCTGATAGAGAAGGAATTGCAGATTTTGTAGGCTTGGAATATCTTGACCAATTATGTTTAGAAGTTCAAAATGATTATATTTCAAAAGGTTTAGAAAATCAAATGTTACCTTTAAAATTTAATAAAGTTTCTTTAAATACTCCGACAACTGCTTATAGATTTAATGCTTTATATCTGAAATATGGTGATGATGATTTTTTTTCAACTTATATCACCCCTGATGAATTAAAGCTTACTTTTGGTAAAGTTAGAAAACCTTTATTATCATTATATGGCGATTTAGATCAATACACTCCAGCTTTTGTAAATAAAAAAGAATTACTTAAAAAATGGGAGGATGCAACTGATTCAAAATTTTGGAGTCCATTAAGTAAAGTATTAATGAAGGCAAATCATGTTGTTCAAGATCCAATTGCAGTAGAAGATCTTTTAGAGACCGTTTCTAAATTTTTATCAACTATTTAATTCTTTGTTTAATTTTTGTGTTTAGTACTTATATGTAATTCTTATATTTACATATCTATTTAATTATCTATTTAATATCCATCAGTAACTGAAAAAGTTTTAACTGATTCAATTAATCCACCATAATAATTATCAAGGTTTACATCATCAGTTAATAAACTGCTATATGATTTAGGTGTTGGGGATGACATAAAAAAACTGAAAAGCCCCTTTGGCTCTTCAATTGATACTGATGCAAATTTTGATTCTAATGTATCTTCTATAGGATTTAATCTAGCTAATAAAAATCTTGATTGTGAATGATCTTTTTGAGTAATAATAAATTGTGGAGATATTGGTCTTGAAACTAAACTTTTAATAAAATTTAATGGGATCTCTAAAGATTTATCATTGTTATAAACCAATGAGTTATTATTTGAATGATGAAGATCAAATCTATTTCCATCATTACTATAAACTATTATATTGAATATAGAATCCATAATTATAAATGAATCTTTAGGACATTGTAAAACATTTCTAGAATCTAATGATTTCTTAATTGATGCACCATCATTATTAATCTCATATAAATCAGGTTCAATTATCTTTAATGAAAGTTTATAATCTGATTTTAAAAACCAGTGATGATAATATGCAGTTTCATCAGGCAGTGAATTAAATATTTTGATTAATTGTGGATTCTTTCTTAAATTAAATGCTAATGATGGTAAATTTTTAAAATTTTGATTTATTTCATATTTTTCAATAACATCAGAAAGTAAATTTGCATATGGATTTGCATTATTTTTAAATTTAATATTTATTGATAATCCTCCAAAATGATACATTAATTTAACAATTTCTTTATCAATATCTTGAATTATATCATCAAATTTTTCAAATCCTAAAGTTGTATCAATTTTATCTAATAATAATCTTGTTAAAAGTATAATAAAACATCCTTGATCAAAACTTTCTAATAATTCAGTTTCTTTAATAATTTTACTCTTTGAATTAACTAATCTATATGAATTATCAGTCATTCTAACTTTATTAGAAATTAAATAATGTAATGTAGTTTTCCTACAAACATTAGTAACTCTTAATCTCCAACTATTACTTTCAAAATCCCAATATTTTAATTGAAATTGAATAAAATATTCTTCAATCCCATTTAAATCTAAATTATTTGATGAACCAACTAATTCAGGCTCAAAAAATATTGATATTGTATCTTCTTTACTTAAAGAATTAAATAACCACATATTTGTGAAATTTTTCTTCTTTAAACTAGAATCGTAATTAGATAGTTGATCTGATATTTTTTCATAATGTAACACTGTATGCTTCTCAGATTGATATGATGATGGCAAATTATGACCATGTCCAACCATCCTTGAAACTTTTAACTTTGGTGATGTCTTTACAGTTAAAACAGCATTATACTGAAGTTTTTCACTTAATCTTTTTTGTAATTGATCTTTAAATCTAGGACTACTAAATGAATCAAATAAATAAATCCCACCTAATGTATGCAGTGACAAACTTTTCATCTCATACACACCGACTTGATCTAATGATCCTGAATATATATCAAAAGTCCATTTAGGCGATTTATCACTAACTGGGAAATCAGTTTCTTTACTTGAAGATTTCTTTACTATCGTATTAGCATTCTCAAAAGATAATCCACTAGCTATCAATGATAAAGTCTTGTAAAATTTCAGTGATATAAGGAACTCAGGTGCAGTAAAATTAACAATATCATTATGACTTCTTAAAGTTTGTTTCGAATCTTCAGTTATAATATTTCCTGGGTAACTATTACATGGACCACTAGTGAAAACTGAAACATTTCCAATAAAATCATTACCAGTAGATTTATTCAACATTACAGTTAGTATGTACAATGCAAGACCAGTTACTCTTGATGGTTTAAAAGAATTTGTTAATTTTGGTTTAATCAGCTTTATGTATGATGTTATAGCTGATCTATTTGACAGGTTAATTGAAATAAGGTAACCAGAATCAACTAATGAATTTGATTTCACATCAGCATCTCTAATATCTAATTTTTTTAAGATTTTATTCGGTATCGAGGAATCAAATAAATTAGTCAGTTTTTCATTGATAATTTCACCATTATCATTAATATCAAAAATTTGCTTCTTGGAAATAACTACTGAATCTTTAATATTTAAATTGTGACAATGAACAACTTCATCAAATGATATTATACCAATATTACTATTATCTGGTAACTTCTGAATAGCATTACAAATATTTTCTTTTAGATTGTCAAATGAGGATTGTCCCAATTCAACATCATCAACATGTTGATACGTATCCAACAAAAACCATGAACCATGCTTATAACCATCTCTACTTGAGATATCTTGAGGCAATTGGTAATCTATAGTGGAAGAAGTTTGACGTAACTCAACTGGCCATTGTTCTATCGATGAGCCTGGCGCAGGTAATTCAAAATCCCTAGGGAGGATACTCCTCTGCTGACAATACGGACACACCCACATCCTACTGGACCTTTCGAATTTTACATATGGATTGATATAACATTCACAAGCTTCACATTTAACTGGTTGCTTTTCATGTACTGGGATAGGTTGGAGATCTGATGATCTTTCATGCAATGGAGTGTAAAGACATCCAATGGGGGTCAGGATTTGTGTGGCTTCCATTCTGGTACTGGGGAAGATATTCCAGTTGAATCTAACACCATCTGCCTTCTCTGTGATTTCGTATTCTTGTTTCATTTCTACGGGGTTCGATTTGGGATCTGGTGTAATTATATAGTGCGAGACCTTATCAGTGGAATTTTCCGATAGGGCAGATGAGCCGAAAGAGATTTTATTAATTTTAAAGTTGAAGATAAGAATGGATGTATATATGTTTATTGATCAGCTTTGAAGATCTCAGTGGTGTGAATTATGGTTATAGATGTTGATTTTGATTAAATATGGGGTGTACGGTACAATACCCACAGTATGTAGAGATTCTTTGCGTAATTTTTTAGTATGCATACCCACGACGAGAGGAGTTTTAGAATTTATCACAATATAAAATCGGTGATTCTAGGGTTGAAAGTATAATCTTCTCTTAGATTCTTGGAATATTTTGTGTTATTTTGGAAATTTTCCGAATTAAAATTCAAGTGAAAATCATAGATCTCTTAGTTAATGAATTTTTAACATAAATAGTTTAAACTTTTCAATATAAGATTTGTTACTTAAAAAAAAAAAAAAATAAAAAAAAAAAAAATAACAAAAATTAATTACCTAATATAAAAAACAATTATAATAAGTGTGTTAAAATTCAACGGTGGTTTTATTCTTGGAATCAAATCAAAATAAGTAATTATTATGCAAAGTTGCCACAAAAATAATTGATAATCAAGTATGGCTGCAAAAAATCTGTGGATAAATTTACAATTTTTCAGTCTCACGTTACAATAGATAAAACACACAAATGTTAATTGGTTAAGATTGTATAATCGCCACTTATAACCTTCATTGTACCTTTTTATAACGTCATTAAATGGGGTAATATTCTTAGATCCATTATAGATTTAATGGTAAATGTTGATTTATCTTATTGTCTTTTTACACAGTTTTTTAGACTTTCAATTTACAGAAACTATAAATTGTGTTCAATATCCCTTTATGATTCAATTGCAATCAAGTAAGTTTATTAATTGAAGTTAATCAAAGTTTAATATGTCACAATTATCTAGACATCAAGAAGTTTTCGTTGAAAATAAAGGTGTTTACAGTCTTTCAGAATCAGAAGTTTTGAAAACTAAATACAAGGAATTTCTTCCAACATGGGATACAAGTAAAAAATTAAAACCATTAGAATTTAGAGAACATATTGATAAAGGTACATTAGCTGATAAATCATTACCAAATTTACTTCCAAAAGGAGGTAACCAAAAACTTAAAAATATTACACCAAAATTAGGTACAGAAATTACAGGAGTTCAATTATCACAATTAGACGATAAAGGTAAGGATGAGCTTGCATTATTAGTTGCTCAAAGAGGACTTTTAATTTTTAGAGATCAAGATTTTGCAGATCACGGACCACAATTTGCACTGGATTTTGCAAAATATTTTGGACCACTTCATATTCATCCAACTTCTGGTCTGCCAAAAGATTTCCCAGAATTCCATGTTGTTTACAGAAATAAAGATATTAAGAATGAACATAATTTCGAAAATACAACTAACTTAGTTATTTTCCATAGTGATGTAACCTATGAACTTCAACCTCCTGGAATCACATTTTTCTCAGTTTTGGATGGTCCAGAATCTGGTGGTGATACTCTTTTTTCAGACACTGTTGAAGCTTACAAGAGATTATCACCTGAATTTCAAAAACGGTTAGATGGATTATATGTAGTTCATTCATCAGTTGAACAAGCTAAATACTCAACTGCTCATGGTGGTATCACTAGACGTGAACCAGTTGAGAATATTCATCCATTAGTTAGAGTTCACCCAGTTACAGGTGAAAAGATCTTGTTCGTAAATAAGGGATTTTCAAGAAGAATAGTTGGTTATAAAAAGCAGGAAAGTGATGCATTATTAAATTTCTTGTATGATCATATCAACAATTCTCATGATATCCAAGCAAGAGTTTCATGGGGTCAACCAGGAACTTTTGCAGTCTGGGATAATCGTAGAGTGGTTCATACAGCTATTATGGATTGGGACGACGAAGAATCTGCTACTAGATTTGCTGTTCGTATTACTCCACAAGCTGAAAGACCTGTTGCTGATTTGAAAGATTTGAACAAGAAGGATGTGAACAGATTAGCTACTGATGTTTAGTTCAGGTAAAAAACATTCAATTCCTCTATCTGGTTGACCCACTTTTGGATACAAGTAGTCCTAATTCTTCTAATATATATGTTGTTTTTCAGTAGGATGTCTCTACTATAAATTCAAAATTGCACCCAAGTCACATGACTATTTTTCCCACTCGTTACCTACTCAAAAAAAAAGATCTCATCTCATCTCCATTGACAATCACTACAAAATGGCTATGAGACAAAGTAAAACTGCTAAAAGAGCAGCCACTCAAAATGGTACTAGATCAGTAGAATCCGAAGTCACAAGTGATTCATTAGCTAGAAACCTTTTAGAATATCAACCTAAATTGACCCCAAAATCAGCTAAGAAACAATTATCAAAAGCTGCAGTTAAAAAACAACAAGCTAAAATAAGATTATATGGAGCTAAAAATGGTAAAGAATATAATGAAAGACAATTAGATATACCCACATTAAACAGAGCCATAGTACCAGGTGTTAAAGTCAAAAGTGGTAAAAAGGGTAAAAAATTTGTGGGGGATAAAGATTCATTGACACTTAATTTATTAGTTAAATCAATTAATGATAAATACGATCAAGTTAATGAAAGTAAATTAGAAAAATCAAGAAGATTAGAAGAAATTAGGGAACTTAAGAGACAAGAAATCCAAAGAAAAGAAGATATTAAAAAGGGGAAATTAGAAGATATGAAGAATGAATTAAAAAGTAAAGCTTCAGTTGCTAGAGCAAATAGAAGGAAAAATGCTAAATCAAGAAGAGAAGATGAAGATGAACCAAAGACCAAGAAAAGAAAAGTTGCTTTCGCTTAAGATCATAAAAAATTGCATCATTAATTTTTTCATAATTTGTACATTATTTTTGCATTCTGCTTTTAAAGAGGGTTTAAAAGACACACACCTCAAATATATAACTATATACATATAAAAAAAACACCTATAGGTTTAAATTTCTCTAAAATAATCTTCTATATTGTTTTACTCTTTGACGTCTTTTTCTATCATAATACCATCCATATAATACACCAATTAATGAACCACCTAAATGAGCAGCAAAATCAAATGATCCCCATCTAAAAAATATACCAGCAAAGTTATAAGCTACTGAACCTAAGAATGCAACCCAAGCTCCACCAGGTACAGGGAAAAAGAATAATGCAACAGGTGAATGAGGGAATAAATATGAAAAAGCAGCAACAACTCCAAATATTGCTCCTGAAGCACCTAAGGAGCCAACAGCTAATGATCTACGAGTTAAAACTGGTACAACAATTGAAACAAATGATGAAACAACAGCTGAATTAAGGTATAAAATAAGGAAATTCGCAGGCCCAAGAACTGAACATAATGTAGTACCAAATGATTGTATTACAAACATATTACAGAACAAATGTAAGAAGTTTTGATGTGAAAATGCTGAACCTAATAATGACCAATTTGAATAAATTCTATCTTTATAAACTATTCCATATCTCAGAAGGAAACCCATTGATCTACCAGAATTCCACATCAAGTATACTAAACCATTCAAAGCAATGATTCCATAAATTAATGCTTGTGGGTGTCTTTTAAAATATGCTAATGGTGTATAATTAAATAAAGCAGGGACTAAAAATGTACTACCTAAGCAGAATGATAGAGTGAATAAACCAACACCTGCAATATAACGTCTTGATCCTAAAAGTTCTCTCATTTTTTTATCGAATGGGGACAGATGTCTATTAAAAGAATTCCTGAACCCTTTGAATGGGAACATTGATGATTGTAATAATTGAACATTTGGTTTAATGAAATTATAATTTATTGGAGTTCTTAATGGATTTCTTAAACTATTTAAAAAACCAAATTTCCCATTCTGAAAATGACCTGAAAGATTCCTTACACTATTTCTAGCAAGGAATGTATTGGATTTAAAGAATAATGGACTACCATGTCTTAATGACCCAACTAATGGCAATTTAAGAATCATTATTCTTCTTAATGATGATCAGAAAAGAGTGGTAAAAATTATACTGCGGGATTGATTTCATGCTCATTTTTTATTACTATACAAGGGAAAGGGTGGTTAATCTTCTTCTTCAAGATCGAGTTTTTTACTTCTACCAGTCAATCTTTGAGCTGCAATTTGTTGAGTTTCAAACTGTTGTTTAACTTTCTTTGTCATTCTTTCAATCTCTTCTTCTGCATCTCCTGATTCATGTTGTGCATAATCCATTACAAGTCTTCTACCAAGTAAATGAACACCTTCTAATTGATTCATTGCATTTTCTGCTTCTTTTAATAAACTAAATTCAACGAATGCAAAACCTCTAGCAGATTTGTTGAATTTTTTAGGAACTCTAGCAGATTTAACTTTACCAAATGATCCAAATAATTCAATAATATCTTTTCTAGTAGCTTCAAATGGTAAATTCTTAATAATAATCTTATTAGATTTATCATTACTTTTACCCTTCTTAGAATTACTTCCTCCAACTCTATTAGATATTTTCAATTGTAATTTATGACCATCTAATACATGACCATCCATGACAGATATAGCTTTATCAGCATCTTCTTTAGATCTGAATTCAACGAATCCAAAACCCATACTTAATGTAGAACCCAGTTTCTTAGGATCTGGTTTAGTTTTAACTAAAGCAACTGCATAACCAGGCAAATTTTTAAATACTTCAGCAAGTTGTTGGGTTGTAGTTGAGAAATTCAAGTTTTTAACGAAAACTGAAACCGTTGGACCATCGTAAGTATCTGCACCAACTTCTTCATCAGCAGCATTATTTGAAGTAGAATCACCACCTAATATATCACTAGCAGTAACTTTAGCTTCGACAGCGTTTTCAATTTGTTCTTGTTCCTTTTGTGTTTCAGCATTCATAAGTTCAGCGGCAGTTGGTTCACGAGTGAATAAATCTTTTGGTCCCTTTTCCAAATATAATATACTTTTCTTAAGTCTTTTATATGCTAATTTTGTGAAAGCTGCTCTTGCACTTGTTAAATCACGGAATTCAACAATTGCAATTGTTCCAGCAGGTGGCATTAAAAGTCTTTTGATTTCACCATATTGACTGAACATTTCACCTATTTCCCCAATAGTTGTACCAAATGAAAAATTCTTAACTAATATGATTTTATCGTCTCTTTCCCTCTTTTCAAAAGTAGTCAAATCAACTCCTTTATCTTCGAAGTATTTTCTAACATCTCCAATAACGGAAGCTTCAGCTAATGCTTGTTTAACCGCAGAATCTGAATTATGAGGATCAATTAATTGACCTTTAGTTATACCTAATTTAGCGGCAACACTATCCATAACTGCATCTTGATTCATATATAATGCATTCCAACTGAATTGTGTCTTGGCTGCTTGATCTTTTCTCTTTAATTCTCTTTGTTTCTTTAATGGTAAATTTTTTAAATCAAATTCATCTAATCTATGATTTTTCTTCTTTTCACCAGCTAATATATGTAATAAACGTCCTTGGAAAATTTGTTTATCTAAAGATTCATAAGCTTTAATAGCATCTTCTGGTTCAACGAATTGAATATAAACGAAACCTTTAGATTTACCAGTTCTAGTATCAATTGCTATATGAACTTCTTCAAGTTTACCATAAGTTTCAAATAATTCACGGAATTCATTTTCAGTTGAAGTATATAAAATATTTCTTATAAACAATCTACCGGTTTCTCTTATTTTATCAATTGTTACTTTAGCTTGATCAACTTCAGGTACTGGCATACTAGCAAGTGGTGAATGACGTCTTTCTCTTGAAGCCTTTTGTTGTTTTTCAAGTTCTTTAATTCTATCTTCATTTTCAATCATTCTCTTTCTTTTCAGTTGAAGCCAGTCAAGATCTGAAATGTTTTCATCCCTAGCAGTTGAATTACTATCTTCATCTTCTTTTGGAGTAGTTTCATCTTGATTTATTTCATTAAAAGGTATCATCATTTCTTCTTCTTCTTCGTCCTCATCACCACCATTTCTGTTGTTTAAATCTGTGTATTCATCATCACTATCACTGTCGGCGATCTTTGCAACTTCTTCCTTTTCATCTTCATTTTGTTCTATAGTACCATCCTTTTTAGCTAATGCAATTTCAAGTTCTTTTGATGATGGACCACCAGATCCATCAGCCATTGAATCACTTGCCCAAGATTGTTTTTGATTTGAAGGTTTAAAAGCTTCCATAAACTCTTTTAATTTTGGATTTTGTTCAATTTCTTGATCTATTTTAGATTTTATTATTTTTTGTTTCTTTAATTGTCTTTCTTGTTCTTGTTGAGCTAATCTATCTTCCTTTTGATGTAATCTTTCAATATCTCTTCTCCTTTGTTCTTTCATAGAAATTGGAACGTCTGGATCTGCAAATGTCATTGCCATCTCAACATCTATCCTTGCAGTATCTATAAATGATTGATTAAAAAATCTAACAGCTTTCTCTGCATCATCTTTTGATTTATATCCAATAAAAGCAAATCTTCTTGATTCTCCATTTCTAGATTTCATAAGTTTAACATCTGTGACATCCCCCTGCTTGGAGAAATGACTCTTTAACTTATCTTCAGTGAAATATTTTGGTAAACCTCTAACAATCAAACGTGACATGATTTATCTATATTTTAGAATATTTTGAGATGAGAGATGAGTATAATTTTATCATCAGAAAAATCATTTCTGGCTGCGAAAAAGTTACGTTTGTGCAACATGCTTGAATTGATTAAACATTTAGGTTTAATTCCTGAGAAAGATCCTACTGTGATGACGACAATAAACAAGATATTTGCACTTTGGACATGCTCCATTTTAATTGTCGTTTTAGTTGTATATCATTACATATCAATTGGGTGTTCACTTATAAGTTATTCATTCCCAGAAACTTCAGTACATATAAAGAGAAAGTCATGTTCGTTATTTTGGGATTTATGTATATATTTTACTGTAAGTTTAACCATCCTATTCTAAAATAGAATACATCAATTTACTAACTGTGAAAATTTTAGAACTTAAATAATGTTAGTTATAACATTACAGGTGATCCAATTACTTCAGAATCTGCTATCTTCTTAAGTAATCATCAATCATTAGTTGATCATATTGCAATAAATTATTTAGCAAGGTATGCATATTTTGTAAATACTTCTATAGAAGTACCTATGGTAAATTTCTTTACATGGTTTTTAATTTGGAAAACTCCCACTTTAAGAATATTACTTAATGTTGCTAAAAATGATGAAAATTGGGAATTAGATAGTTCAATAAATGAAGAATTTTTTAATAAATTATTCAAAAGTAAGAAAAATGAATGGATAGTTTTATTTCCTGAAGTTAATGTTTTCACAAAGGAATCATCATTTTTACATAAACTTCAAAGTGAAAAATTTTATTTACCAATTTTCAAAAATGTATTATATCCTAGATTTTCAAGTTTTTTTAATATAATGTCAACAATTAATTATAAAGTTAATTATAAATTTAATAAATTATATGATTTAACTATTTATTATTATAAAATTAATGAATTTAATGAAAAAATATATTTTTCACCAAATTTATTAGAAATATTCGGAACAAATGATAGAATTTTTGTAAATGTTGATATAAAATTTAGAAATATTTCAAGAATTCCACACACAAGAAATAAATTAGAAAGATGGCTTGAAAAAGATTGGGTTGAAAAAGATAATTTTTTAAGTAATATTTATCTATCATGAGTAAACTCTTCTAAAACTTCAATTGGATAAGATTTTATAGTTGAATTTAATCTATCATCTTTTGAAACTTTATAAAAATTTGAAATATAATCACCTTTCATATGACTTAAAAATTCCATGTCATGAGTAATAATAATTAATTGAAAATTTGATTGAAATCTTCTTGATTCAATTAATCTATTTAATGAAAGTGCTAAAGATTCAGCATTAACAGTATCTAAATTAGTTGTTGGTTCATCTAATGCAATTATACCACAATTAGAACCAAAACATTCAGCTAATGCTAATCTAATTAATATACTTGTTAAAACTTTTTGCCCTGCTGAACATCTACCTCTCATATCAAGTTCTTTGTCACCCTTTTGCATCACAACTCTATAATTATATGATTTATTACCCGCCGACAGACCAGATGGATCAGATCTAATAGCAATTGAATCAATATCCGGATTTCTATAAGTTCTAATCCAATAATTTCTTAAGATATTATTAATTTGTTCCATTTTAATACTATGGAACTTCATAATTGCTTTATCAATTACTTTTGAATAAGTTATTATATCTGCCGAAATTAAATTATGAGTTTGTAATTCAATCCAAGTATCATGGTACCTTTCATTAACATCTGAATAATCATCTTTTAATTTAGTTTTCAAAGATTTTATACGTTCAGCAATTTGCCTAATTTCACCTAATTTACCAGCATCATCAGCGTTTAAACTTGAAATTAAAGAATTTAATTCATTTGTTTTAGATAAATATTGATCTCTTTTAATTTCTGCCGCTTGTATATCTAAATCATCCATTTCTTGTTCAAGTTTCATTAATTCGTTACAATAAGCTTTGTAATCTATATTATCTCTAATTATTGATTTTGTATTCGATGATTCAGATACTTTCTTTTCATAACCCTTGATTTCAATATTATTTGAATCTCTTATTTCAGTTAATGAATTTATTTCAGATTTTAAAGTTTTGATATTTTTAATGTTTTCATCGATATTTGATTTATCTATATTTTCAAAATTATCAATTAATTCAATTAAATTGGAAATTTGACCAAAATTATCTTTAATTTTACTTAATTCATTACTTAATTCTGATTCTTTTGTATCAAGATTTTGGAAAATGTCTTCACTAATAGTACTTTCAGTATTAAATGCATCAGTTAATGAAGTTATTTTCAGATTAATTTCTTCAATTTGACTATTAAGTTCTTGAATTTGTTGATTATAATCATCAATTAATTTTTGAGATTGTTTTAATTCACCTAAACTTTTTTCAATATTATTAATATTTATTTCTTTATCTTTAACTGAAGTTTCTAATCTTGATAATTCCTTTTCCTTAGTATATTTCAATTCAATATTCTTTTGATTTTGAACACGTAAGTTCTTCAATACTAAATTCTTATCAGTTTGTAGTTTACTTAATTCATCAAATGATTCATTTGATACACCTAATTTCTTTATTTCATTATCCAATGTTGTTAACCTTGACTTATTATTTTCTATAATTGATAAATCTCTTTTAATTTCTTTAATTAAATATTCACTCTTATTAATATTTTCATACTCCTCTTTACATTCTTGGAAATCCAGATCAGTTGATATAATAGATTCATTAATTAAACTAATTTTCTTACTTAATTCTTCACCCCTTTTATCAACCTCTTTCAAAGAATTATTCAATGATTTAAATTTCTCTATTTGAGACCTAATAGATCTATGTTGATCTAATTCTTTCTTTGCTTCCTCATAACCACTTTTATAATCATCATTAGTCTTAGAAATATCAGCTTGTAATTCAGTTAAAAATTTACTTTTACCATGTTCATCGAATGTTCTATGACAAATAAAACAATTATTATTTTTTTTACCAATCTCAATTGCTTTAATTTTAAATTGTTTAGAAACTTCATACGTTTGGAAAGCTTCTAAAGCTTCTTGATAATTTTCTTCTAATTCTTCAGTTATTATATCATATTCATCAATTTCAGATTCTACAATAACTTTTAAAATTTGTGATTTAAGATTGTTTAATTGATTTGTTAAATCTTCTTTATTAGATTTATTAGATTGACTTAAAGCCACTAATGAAGTCTTTTCTGAATTATTTTTATCATTTAATTTTTTTGATTCTTCATATTTTTGATTAACTGATTTTAATTCTTTATTAAATTTAGATTCAAAATTGGTGGTATCAACTTTAACAAATTTACAAATTTTAACAATATTTGAATTTAAATTAATTTCTTTAACTTCAATTTCCTGTTTCAAAGAAATAATTTTATCAATTGTTGCCTTTTGTGAATTATAATCTTGAATTTTCTTACTTATTCCTTCCACTTCCACTTCTAAATCATCTAATTTCTTTACATTGAAATCAATTTCAATTTCTAATTTACTTATAAAATTTGAATTTTTAACATTTTTAAATTCTTCAATCAATGTTTTCAATTCATTTTTTTCAAAATTTAAATTATCTTCATTTAAATCTAATTCATCTATTCTTTTATTCAATTGTTTAATTTTACTATTTAATTCAAATTTCGTATCCAATTTCACTTGTTTTAAACTATTATTAGTGGATATAGACTCATTTAAAGTACTGATGATTTTATTTCTTTCAAGTTTCTTAGATTTTGATTCTTCTAAATGTTTATCTAATAAATCTTGATTAACTTTAATTTTTTTAGAAAAATCTTTCTTGAATTGTTTTTTATCTAAATTTTGAAATTTTGAACCAGTCAATTCTTCAAAATTTAATAAATTATTATCATATTGTGATTTCTTAGTACTTAATGAACCTTCTAATTTATTCAATTCATCTAATTCTAATCTCTTACCACTCACTTTCTCAGATAATATTTTATTCTTATCAACAAGGATTTTAATCTCTTTATTAGCCTCATCTAAAAAGTCATTAAAATTAGTTAATTTTAAAGTTAAATCTTCCAAAGAATCAGGATAAATTTCAATTGAATTTTTAAGTCTTTCACATTGTTGAGTGATTGTCTTTTTAGTATATAACAATTGATCATATTTACTTAATATACCTTGGAATTCTTGATTAGATTTGAAAACTTCATCCAACTCGGTCTCTGATTTAAGTCTTTCAAATTCAATTTTCCTCCTGTCAGTCTCTAAATTACCAACATTTGATTCTAATTCATTCGTTTCAGATTGTAATTCATCAGCTTTACGTTTATCATTAGATAAAAACATTACTGAATTTTCAAGAATTTTAGCATCCAGTATAATCTCTTTATTAATTGATTTTAAAGAATCTAGAATTTTAGTATACTGTGAAGCCTGAAATATTTCATCGAATTTCTTTTTAAGTACACTTGCTTCACTTAAGGGCCAATAGCTTTCATCCTGATGACAAAATATAACATTATCCAAGATAGCCCTGGGGACACCTAAATTATTACTTATTTCAGTATCATAATCATAACTCTTACTACTAAGATTTGTATTTTTATCACCAACTTTACTGATATGAGCTTCAATAGATTTAAAAGTATATTTCCCCTTATTTATACTCAATTTCATGGATCTAGTCCCAATAATCTTCTCCCCTAAAACATTTGTAAATCCAACTCTAACCTGTGCTTTCCTTTCAGTTTTCCCGTCAAGAGCAGGATCATTTATGAATGCTCCACCTTTAGAATTTGGTGGTAAAAGACCAGTAGTTGCATATTTCAAACATTCAATTATGGTTGTTTTCCCACTCCCATTCACACCACATATAAGCGTCAATGGCGATTTGAATTGGATGTTTTCCAATCTATCACCGAATGATCGTATACCTTCAATTCCAAGGTATGATATAAATGACATCTATCAAGCGTAAGTATTCTAGCGCGTCTAAAAAAAATATAGATCCAAACCTTGACTAGGGTCAGAGAAGAGAAGAGAACAGATCGATATACACTATTCTTACATTCCATTAAATACAAACCTAACTAAGACATCTTTTAACAATCATCTCTTACCACTCATTAATTGAGATAATAATTGAGAACTTGAAGAATCAGGTTTACCTAAACCAGGAGGAACTTGATTCATTTGTTGAACAATTGGATTTGGAGTCATTGATTGATTATTCATTTGTGGAGGTAATTGCATTTGTGGAGGGTACTGGTTTTGTTGTTGTTGCTGTTGTTGCTGTTGAGCTTGCATTTGTAATTGTTGTAATTGCAATTGTTGCTGTTGTTGCTCTTCCCTTTGTCTTTGCAATTGTTGTAATAATACATGTTGATCTGGGACTTTGGACATCATTTGTTGTTGTAATTGTTGTTGAACAATTGGATGATGTTGATATGCTAAATGATAATTCTTAATTGGTTTTAATAATACACTATCAATTATTTTTTTAGCAGATAATTTATCTTGTTCAATATTATTAAATTTTCTACCTAAACTTGAATTGAATTGAAAAATTGGTAAAATTGAACCTTCAGATTCTGATTGTTTTTCAAAATCTTCTTTAAATTTAACTATTAAATCTTGCTTCTTAACAGTTAATTTGGTTAAACTTTCAGTTACTTCTCCTAAAAATTGAACTGCACCATCACTATCATTATCACTATCATCAATTAAATCTTTCTTCTTCTTCTTTAATACTTTTGGTATTTGTTTTTCTTTAATTTCTCCTAATGTTGGGAATGCTGATGAGTTTGATAATGTAGCATTAGTAATTGATGGTGATGCAGTGGTACCTTTACCCCAACCAGCAGTAACTGGTAAAACAGCAGGTGCAGTTCCAGCAACTCCAACAGCGGTAGTTGCAACTGTAGCAGTAGCTGCAGAAGCACCACTATTACTTAAAGTAGCAATGGTAGCTGATGAAACAACGGGTGTATTATCACTCGTTGAACCAACATTACCATTAGAATTACCAACTTCATTTTCATCATTACTAACAGTGGCAGATAAATTAATATTTGAATCATTACCAGATAAATTTGAATGAGAAATAATTGGAGTTGAAATTCTTGAATTTTGACCAAATTCTCCATGATGATCCTCATCATCTCTAGCCTTATTCATCATCTTGATACCTTGTTGAGTACTTAAATCTTTTCTAGTAAAACTATCAGCTTCTTCACCTGGTTCATGTAAAAACATACAATTTGGATTATGACATGGATGGCCCCTTAAATATGATGAACAATATTTAGTAGTACCATGAGCAGCTCTTAATACTCTACCATCTAACAATGACCCATCCATATCGTTAATACATTTCAAAGCATCTTCCTTTTTAGCATAAGTAACATAAACAACTATACCAGGGTTAGAATGGTGCGGATTAGTAATAGGTAAGGATTTCTTATTATTGATTACAATCTTCAGAATTTTCCCATACCTACCAAAATACTTATCGCTTCTTAAAATTGAAGTTAAATCATCAACACCATTATTAGGTGGAGGATTCAAACCAGTTACATAAACTAAATTTTTTTGTACAACTCTAATACCACTTAAATGTTTCTTATTCGCCAACTCACTTTCCTTCTTCTCCTTCTCCTTTTGTTTCTTCTCTCTTTCCCTCTTCTCACGCTTCAGTTGTTGCAACTTATACTCCTCCTGTGAAATGCTTTTATACTCAACTGTGGAATCATCATATAATCTTCTGCATCCTGGACACCTACCGTTCAATTCAGGACTTTGTTTGATATTATTATAACAAAACTGACAGATCTGGTACCCACATGGACAAGGTCTGAAGTTCTTGTCGGAGATATCCATTTCCTCGACACATAATGGACATAAATCTTCTTCTTCTTCACTGCTTAAATTATCATCAAATGCTGACATATTGGTTTACTTGTAAAATTTAAAATTTTTTTCCGCGATAAACCTAGTATCTTTAATTTCTACGCCCAAAGACCCACCAAGTACAATCACACTTACTCAATAGTAAGAGTAACCAGTTGAATATAGAAAACAGTTGGACTTTTAATAGGGATGTCATTCTTCGTTGAATTATGGGAAAGTGTTTTCACTCCAGGTACAACACCAGCACTTATAACTGCCACTCACGCAAGTTTTATAGCACTTATTATATCACTTTCATGCTTGATTTATGCATCACGTTCAATTCATTTTATTAATTTGCTTGTGTTGGCTGTATTATTATATGGGACCGTTATCTGGTTTATTAGTGAACTTAATAGTATAAAAGCACAAGAATTAGCAAAGGAAACTGAAGAGAATGAAGGTAAATCAGAATCAAAAGAAGTTGACGATAAAACTAAAGAAAAAGTTGAAAAAGTTGAGAATAAATCTAAAACTGAATCATCATCAATTAAACCAGTTGCCACTCCCAAAAAGAGAAAAGTATAGATATTCTGTAAATATAAAATACACATAACCCACTAAAAAGCACTAAAAAAAAAAACCGCACATATATATTTATATGTTTAAATTTGCTCTTGAAAAATATATTAAAAATCCTAATGATTCCAGCACCATCTACCACGACGACAACGTAGTTATCATCCATGATAAGTTCCCGAAATCAATGGCTCATTACTTGGTAATCCCAAGAACTTCCCAAACTAAAGACCATCCACTTGAAGCATTTAAAGATAAACAATTCTATGATTTGATCTTACCGTATGTACAGAAAGCTAAGAAATTAATGATTGAAGATTTACGTTCCAAAGGTTATAAAGATTTAGATGATTATATTATGTGCGGGGTTCATAGTGTTCCATCATTGAGTAATATTCATGTTCATGTTATTTCAAAAGATTTCGTTTCAACAAGGTTGAAGAATAAGAAACATTATAATTCATTTAACACTGATTTTTTCATAAATTATCAAGACTTAAAACCTTTAGAGAGTTCTGATGAAGAGGAAGAAGACGGGGAAGAAGATAACGAAGATGAAGAAGAAGACCAAGAAGAAGATGAAGAAATACAAGACGCGTATTTATCAGATGATTCAAATGGATCACCACCACCAAAGGCACCAAACACAACAGACTCAATTAAAGGACCATTGATTTGCCTACATTGTAAACAAAACTTCGGCAATAGTTTCGTTAAATTAAAAGATCATTTAAAGAAAGAGTTTCAAAATAAGTTTAATAAATTACCTTCATTAAGCTAATAGACCTTGTAAATGTACGTACCAACCAGTAATACCCACACTTCCATCCTATATACAATTCAACTCATCACCTCTCACCATCACTCTTTTAAACTTCTTTACATCCCTTTAGATTACTTTAGATTTCTCCAGATCAAATTAAATTCTCACACAGTTGGCGTCTTAAAGAAAAAAAATCCATCTCACAAAAAATTTTCAAATTTGTACTTTGAAATAATTTATTGTAAGTATATAATAAATCGATTCAATACCAAATACCGGGAACTATCACCGCAGCCATGACGTCTCTAGGTGGATGCGGTAAACAATTCCCATATATCAAACACAGGTTGCAGAGGATACCAATCTTTCCAATGATTGTGATACCCTTTGATAACTTTTGACATCCCTTTTAAAACACCTTTAAAACACCTTTTAAACACCAGTAGTCCTTGGACTCAGTGGGTCATCTTCGAGGAACCGTTTCAATTCGATACCGACGCTAGTCATCTCACGATTGGGGATTGAACAATGGGATATGAATTCACAGCGCTTGCACCGACTCAAGTCTTCTGCACCTCTTGGCTTCCTTGTCCCGTTCCAAAATGCAGATGTTTCCAAAACAGCTTGTTTGAGATCTTTATCATCGTATTCGTACTCTATCGTTTGGAAATTTGTTTCTGTTTTGAAATTATGGTATTCAATTGATATATCCTTAGAATTGAATCCATTGAAAAGATTAAAAAATTTACCTGAGATTTGTGAAAAGTACCTTAAAGTTAAAGGAATTTCCCAATTACGTAAAATATCCTTATTTAAAATACTTGAATAATCGAAATTATCATTTTGATTCAATTCTTTAATTTCTTCATCTATAAAACTACCAGTTAAATCATATTCTTCTTTTCTACTCACTGGTTCAAATGTTTTAAATTCCCCATTAGCTAAAGCTTTGAAATCTTCTAGTACCAACTCAGGATACTTCCTCAACAACAATAACATCAACTTCTTACTAATTGGTTTATCCAAATCACAATTCCTAACCCTAGCATTACTCAACAACATATTATATGACTTCATTGAATCTTCAGATAGCTTCTCGAAAAAACTTTTGTAATAACATACCTGCAAATACGCTGACTTAAGCACGGATTCCTGCAACGGTATCGAATTCAGTGATCTAGTCTTAATATCTGTGAACTTCAACTCATAAACACTCCTATAATCACTTTCATCGATGAATTTCTTCAAATCATCCAAAAAGACATTCAATTCAACGTTTGGAGTCAATTGTAAAATCACTTGAATATCCTCAAACATCCGATAATCCTCCATATCCAACGGATTCAAAAGTCGAACATAATCGATTATCCCACTAACCATAACGGCTCCATCCCCAATTTTAAACTCGCCACGTTCTAAATCCAAGTAATCATGAACCAATAACTCCCTCGTGTCAGATCTCGTTACCAATCTGAACAACCGAACAATGATCTTCTCGAACCAGTCTTCACCCAATTTATCCTCGTGGTCCAACTCGCCGACGCCGAACTTCACATCCAAGAAACTCTCAAACTCATCGATTTCAATCGTTTGGAAATCCTCCAACTCCAATTTCTCATGGTACTTAGTCCCAGACTCCAAAGCCGCCGTAGTCGACCGCATCGACCCAGAATAGATATCATAGTACGACCGTAACTCACACCATGAGGAAGTGAGTAGTTTGGTAATGGATAATCTTGGACTCATGATGTATGATGAATCCAGATTATTAAGTGAATGGAATTTAAATGGTGGTTGAACATCTGATGGTTTCGTAAGTGGTAGAAGACCCACTGGTGGCATACGGAAGGAGTCGTAGACTCGTAGCACTTTTTCATTGGTGACTAGCAGTTTATTCTTTATAAATTTACCTATCATCAGCATCACCTCATCCGCGTCTCATTTAAAATCACAGAAAGAAAAAGACATAGAGAAAGATTTAAAAAGAGAGAGAGGGATGGAAAAAAATATGAGTGAGCCAAATAAAGTCCATTAAAGTATACCCCTTTTCAATTTCAAAGAATCTCTCTTCTTTTCATTCAAATTAATCCTTGAAGGTACTTTATCGTCTTCAAAACTTAAATTTTGGAACGAAGTATTTTGGAATTGATTACCCATACTTTGACCTTGATTTTGATTTTGTGCTTGATTTTGTGCTTGTACTTGTGATTGAACTTGATTTATACCGCCAGCGGATCCTATATTTCCACCAGCGGAAAATTGCATGAAATCATCAGAAGGTGTTGTTGCACTCATAAAAGGGGATTCTAAACCATTCCCAACTAAACCATGAATAGCTTGTAAATTAGCATTATCAGTATTGATAGTCAATGGTTTAGGGAAATTCCTCACATTGGTCCCACTATTGGCCCCACTATTCAAATTCGAATTCGATCTTGATCTTGGATTTGTGAATGTGAAATCATCAAATTCCATTTGTGTGGAATTTTGAATAACTGTAATATTATTATTACTTGAAACTGAAGGATTTTGTGAATTACTCAATGAATTTGGATTCGATCTATTCGAAGGAGGTGTTGAAAATGATGATTTATTCGAAGTTGGAGGTGTTTGATAATCCAACATCATAGAATTAAACCCTGATTGTGTAGGAGTTATAGCCAGTCTTTGAATGAAATTCTGTGGTACGAAATCTTGCATACTATTCAAACTTTCAGACAGTTCATTCATATTTGACAGTTTAATGGTGTTCAAGTTCCCTACATGTAACCAATTATTACTATAACTATTATTCCTTGTTAAAGATTGTTTCCTTAAATTAACCGAATTACTTGATGATCTTGATCTAGATTGTTGGTAATTATTAATATTTAAATCTGTTAATGATAAATTGGAGATTGAAGATTGTCTTCCATTGCCATTAGCTAAGTAAGGACCACCTGAAATACTACCATTACTTCCGATACTACTAATACTACCACCATGAGATTGTGATTGATTTTGTAATAATTGCAGTTGAGATTGAGTACCAGTAGTTATTGAGATTGAAGTTGAATTTGATAAGATCTTCAGATTATTAGATTTTGAAGAACATAAATCAATTAATCTTTTCCTGATCAATTGTAAGAAAATAGGTTGATAATTTATATTTTTCAAAAATTCAAAATTTATAATCCTCTGTTGATCGAAATTAGGGAAATTTAAATTTTCATTAGTTTCATGGATCAAATTCACCATTGTTTCATTGGCGACTTTGGAAACTAATCCACTTGGTGGGATTGTTCCACTAAATGGGGTAGTGGTTGGTAATGATAAGATATTATTGTAGATTGATAAAACCAATTGATCGAAGATTGGTGTGAAACTCAATGAATAATTTTTTATAGTACGATTATTGAATGGTACACTTGGTTCATCGATGTCAGTTAAAATATCATCACTTTCATTATAATTTGGATTCATATAAATTCCTCCCGTCAAATTACTTGTCCCATTATTATTAAAAGACGCGTTCTGACTTTGATTCTGACTTTGATTCTGACTTTGACTATGATTAAAAGTATTGAGATTACTATTCAAATTATTGAAAAATCCATTAATCAAATAATTTGGTTGATTTGGTTCAATTGGAGTTTTCAAAGTTTGATCTAATGGTGTAAATGGTCCAGAATCTGCAAGATTCGTTAATGATTTATTTATCGTCAAATGTAAGTTCACTTTCTGATTGATCATTGTCATTTAACCTAGTTTATTCTTTTTCTATAAAACCTGTGTTTTTATTTGGTAAATTTCTTAAAAATTTGGATAATCTGGATAATCTGGATAAATCTTAACGTGTGAAAAAAAAAAAAAAAAAAAATCGAAATAACGTGTGTTTTTCTCTCTCTCTCTTTTATACTTAAAGATATGGTAGGAAGTCTGTCTGTTTCTATGATATATATAATCCTATATCTCCCTTAACACGATAATATCTTTGGTAATTTACTTTTAAAGATTTTATTAAATTTTATCCTCTCTCCTGACGATTATTTTCCCATTTATATTAAACGCGATTTTAATTTAACTCCTTTTAACTAAAATAAACACCAATTGTTTAAATTTAGAGTTTTAAGATATAAATGGATAAGATAATATTATTGTTATAGCTATATGTTATTTAAAGTAATTTTAAAGTAATTTTAAATTATGTAATAACGACTGAGATAAATTCTTAAATTCATAGTTTTGAGTTAACTAAAGACGTGTTTGAAATATTAAATAAGCCAAAACCCCTTCATTTTAAAAGCATGTATTTTAAATCTGAGGACGATAATTTGCATAAAAACTTACTTCACTTTAAATTGCTTAAAGATTATAATACTATAAGACTATAAGATAAAAGATTAATATTTGATACAGTGTTTCTAGGATGAATAGGGTCCTCCATAAAATGAATTTCGCCAGTTGATAGTAGTTAATGACGTACAAGCCCTATTTTGGTCGAATAAATTTTCAACAATTTTGGAACAATTTTGCAACTATTCAACTATTTTTGGTTGTAAACTTTTTGTTCTTTAAAGATATGAGACTATGTACTTAGAGGCTTTGTTTTTAAAGAGTTGAAACAAATTA